>JAGDQP010035629.1:0-19484 GCA_022664845.1 Lepisma saccharinum
CGCCACGACACCACTGCCAACCCATACATCAGACGTGTTGCCAACTACAGGTGTTTCCATTATTCTGATAAGCATCTGTATATAAATTGAACATCCCTTTGGAAACATAGTATCAGCAACAAGTAACATCTATTTTGCACATTATTTCATAATTAATCAAATCATACATACTTGAGCTATTCCAAATTGCGTCCTTAACATTTCGTAAATGTAGATTTCCCTTTGGATATTGATTCCTTGTCTTCTTCAAATGAGGCTAACTTTACCATTTATATACAAAGCATCCAACATCACAACAATATTATGTTTACTCACAGCAATCTATAAAACAAGTGAATATTAGTAATATTCTGGACTGATCGACAACAGCAACCAAGTTTATAGAAAATACCAGAATTATACCATGTGACATCATCACATTCACCCTTCCCTCCTAGAAAAACCAGAGATCCAGGTGTACGAAAAATTAAATACCGAAAAAAGTTCCTATCGATAGTAATAGTAAGGCTCGGAATTTTTAGGACTTTATAAACATCATTTTAGGCTTTATAAGAGTTGGATTAGACAATTTTAAAGTTTTTTTTCTACCATCAATGTATAAAACTGACAAATATTTGCATTAAAATGAAGTAAATAGCAAATAAATTTAAACTGCAATACACCTTTTCCTTGACATGTTAACGATTTACTGAACATAAAGAAAAGAAAAAGTTTTTTTAAAAAAATCAGTTTTTATTTTCTTAAAAATCCGGCCACCACGGGACCTGAGGACTACCGGATTTTTTAATGTAAGTTAATTATAGGAGAGATGCCCACTTAATAAAAGGTCACCAGAGTATGTTAACTCATATGAATCAAATGAACCACGCGCCATTCAAATTGTTGTTTGTCATAGAAACCTGAAGATAATATACTTCACAATAATTTGCTTTATATAAGTAAGAATTGTAAAAATAGAAGGCATTATGTTTGGCCATCTCTCCCACCATGGAGAGACGTCTCACCTCAATGAAATTATCTGATAGATTGCATTTGTTTAACAAGATCCCTGACATTTTTTCTGGCTCATCTTCGAAATATACGAAATGTGATATCCTTTTCTCATACTAACCCTGTTTAAATTAAAAATAATTCAAAGGCAATGAAAGACTCACAAATAACAAAACTTCTCTACGATAATGGGAGTCCTAAGTACTGGATATGCTTGTTTATCTTTACGTGCAAAACTGTTAACCTGGAAGGCTGGGTCGGTATGTATTATGTATTATTTTTTATTATATATCTTTGAAAGGCATATTTCATATTTTTTTTTCTGCAGTGTTTACATCTAGCGAAATATTCATGTACGCAGCACTGCTCTATAACAAGAATACCAATACTCACAAGTAAAAATCAAATTATATACGTATATAAGATTCTTAAAGCTTTCATCAAATACTACTGTAACCTAATCTGTTATATTTTCATTATTATTTTTAGCATTATTTTATTATTTGTATTAGCAGTAAGATTTCGGTGAATAGGTGGTGATGAGGTAGTTCCAGGAAGCGACTTTAGACAAAGCTGCAAGCGTTAATGTCAGGTTATATAAGTATTAAACAATGATTCCATTCCCAGACATTTCGAACATCAGAATCATATAACAGGATGTATTCAAATATAATATAAGTAATATTAACACGAACGCACGTATGCTATTGATACGAACTTGAGTTGATCTACCTGCAATTCGAACGGTCTGATAATCTGACATTGACTTTTACATATGAAATCAAGTGATAGTGACTGAATATAGGTAATGAATTAATAGCATGTCCGCAAAGCCAATTTCATGTGACTATTAATGCCATTGTGAACCAAAACTATAAGTTCTTCTAACGACAGAATTTATAGTTTCAATGAAGGTATACTCTGAACATTCGTGTCATCGTCCTGAATTAGAACAACTATTCAAACGACTCTCAATGTTGTGCTTCACCACAAAGGATGATCTGCGAACTTTGGACAACTTCGACTCTTAATATTAAGTGAACATTCTTCAATATTGTTAGCCTAACTTGCATCGCACCCAGGTCGCCGTCTTTAATCTTCTCATCTTGTCAACTCAGGTGAGTTAAATTACAATGTTTTTATCTTTCAATAAATACTAAGCTTCCAGCCAGCGAAGGCGCAACCTAGAAATGCAGTTTCACCACGAAAAATATTTCTAATGTTATCCTTTAACCTTAATGACCTCTTGCATGCCTAGATATAAGCGAGTGAACTGAAGATACATAATTACTACCGTAGCTCAGTTCGAATTGATCATCGGGGTGTGTTACGAAGGACCAGCTCTAAAACCTGCCCGCACTTGAGTAGGTAGTTTACACTACACCGTCAGTCACAGAATAGATATGAGTGTTACTTTAGAATAGCAAATAACAATTAAATCATATGATGCAGAATTCCATCTCTTCCGGAGATAATTGGTGCATCTCTCCTTCTTTGGCGGGGGGAGACTTTCCACCCAATACTTTCCCACCAACTGCTAAACATGGACAAAGACAGAGTGATGACTGGCAACGGCTCACCTGCTTACCGTTTTTCACCACTACGATTACAAAAAATGAATTAATAGTATATTTTTCTAAAGATTCCGTATTCTTTAATATTAAATCATGATGCAAAAATGTGCCATACCTACCTATATTAGCTAAAATCACCAACTTAACATCTAATCTTCACTCGTGCCATTCACACAGATCTCGATACAACTGACACTCACATTACACTGGTTGTGCATTCTATCGGGTAACTTTCGAAATACGGTAACCGGGACATCTCTTCCGGTGGGGCATGTACCCGTAGAGTCCTGCAGGAAACTAAAACTCTATAACTTGAAAACTATTAAGTTGATTAAAAAAAGTGTGTACTTAGAGCATTGTTTAAAGTTTTATTTCTGCTTGTTGATGTTCATCGCCAAACCTTCAGTTGAGCACCATTTACGTACAACACTGTTGCAGGCTTTTTGGGAAACCGAGAATTGCGTGCTGACGGTGTTCCTCTGGGATATTCAGAATCACATTACTTATTTTGTCCTTCAAGTCGTCCAAATTAGCTGGTTTCTGTGAATACCCCTCGGTCTTTACATGCCCCGACAGCCAGTAATCGTAAGATGTAAGTCTGGTGAACTTGCAGGCCAATATCTTAACGAGCAATTTGAACAGAGATGGATTGGCCAAAGAGGACCGACGCCTTGGCCTCCAAGATCACCAGACTTACACCTTGCGACTACTGGTTGTGGGGACATGTAAAGACCAAGGTGTATTCACAGAAACCAGTTAATCTGGGCGATCTGAAGGACAAAATAAGTGATGTGATTTTGAATAGCCCAGTGTCGCCGGTGGGTGAGTGTTAACGCTCGCTGTCTTGTAATCAACAGATCCCGGGTTCAATTCCCGGTGGTGACAAGTGGTTCTGAGCCCACGTTAAACTGTACATCCCGTCGTTAGTACCTTACTAGTTCGTTTAGGACTTTAATAACAATTCAATCTGAATATCCCAGACGCACCATCAGCACGCAATTTTCAGTTTCCCCAAAAGACTGCAACACTGTTTGGACGTGAATGATGCACAACTGGAGGTTCGGCAATAAACTTCAACAAGCAGAAATAAAAGTTTAAACATTGCTCTAAGTACTCACAGAAATTTTTGTTAATAAACTTAATAGTTTTCAAGTTATAGAGTTTTAGTTTCCTGCAGGACTTTATGGACATATATTTAACAGAAAAGGGCTATCTGTACAGTGTTTTAAAGAAAGAAAATTAAACACTATACATGAAAAGAAAATTAAACACTACATGAAAAGAAAATTTATTTAGTGCTTTAGGACTTTATAAAGATCAGTTTTAATTTCTATTTTTAATTAGTTAATTAGCTTTTTTAACATTCATTTTAAAATATTTTAAATGCCAATAAGCAATAAAAACCAGAAAAAACACCATAATGTTTTTAAAAAATCCAACTAATGCATTGCCATCCAGCGGTGGAAACACGAACATACGTAGCAGGTAAACCCTATAGCTGTGAGCAGACGGCTGCAAGCATGACCAAACATCTGATTCTGGTGTACAGCGCTGTCAAAACATAAACGGCGCCTCCAGAAAACAATGGTGCGCCAACGTGGTAAATTTAAAAATGCGCTCCGTGCTGGAAAAGTCATGGAACCGGAATATTAATTGTCGATTTATTTTGTCAACCTGTATTCAGTTAAAGATAACCATATAAAACAAGAATTTGGAGTGACGGTCACAAATAATATCCTGTTTATAGTAAACATAAACTGCACTGCCTCTTTTACATTAAATCTTAAACCATAATCTGTTGGATAACAGCAACAACTAAATTTATTTTTGACGCCGTATTCATTGTTAAACTGTGTTGAAATTAGCAGTTTTACTTTGTTAACGCAGACAATTTACTACACCACACAATTAATAACCAGATTCGCGGTACCACCATAAAGTCTTCAAGACATGTTATTGTCTGGCGTTACTGATAAGTCGCTGTTAGAAAGTTTTGTACTGTTCTCTCAAGGCAGATTCCATTTTGCTACTTTGAAAATTATAATTATTTCAATTTTATTTTACTTTTGGAATGATTTGTGTTATTCCTAAAGATTTTCGCCAGTTCCACTCGTAGAAACCCACAAAGGGAAAGTGATGCTAAGGAAGTATCCAGTTGATGTGAATTCTCCCCTTTCCCCCTTCAATTTCCACCCTGCTTCCATGCTAAGGTGTTCATTATCGTCAAAACTGTCAATCTCACATCTTTAAACTCCTTAATCTTCGGTCTTACTCTCACTTATTTAATTTGCTATCACCCTCACATTTTTACTTCACCCTCACTCCTCACGTCCTCTGTTCGCTCTCACGCCTTCGTTTTGCTTTCAACTCCACGTCTTTATTTCGCCCTCAGCCTCACCTCTACACCTTGCTTTAAGCCTTCTCTTTCGTTTCACCCTCACGTCCTCCCTTTGCTTTGAACCTCATGTCTTCATTCTTCCCCAACTTCACCTCCATTTTACTTTCACTCTCATCTCTTCACTTTGCTCTCAACGTCATGTCTTCGTTTCGCCGACATCCTCAACGGTTCCTCCGATTCTCAAGTCTTCACTTTGCTCTCACTGTCACGTCTTCGCTTGCCCTCACTCATGTGAAGACGAGGTTCGTCCTCGTAAGGACCGAGCTAGTGAGATTCAACACATATGTTTACTTGCTAGCAAAATAATCGAGTTTATTGCTGAATCCTAAGAATAATTATATATATTCTGCAACAATTACTTAAAATACTTATTCTTGAATTTTTTGCTGACAGTTTCACCTTATTTTTTTTTCAACAAGTAAACAAAAGTATCATTTTTAGAATCTGGGCTTGTAATTCTACTACTAATTAGGTATGTATGATTCATTTAAGATAGAGGTATGACTCATCATCAGAATCTACACTGTTAGTTAGGAACGTGCATTGCATGAGAACAAAACATGTTGCGGTCTCGTCGCGTCGGTACATGACGTTGTTTGCTTGTTAATCCAACAAGCTACACCTAGGTTGTAATTCTTCCAAGTGAATCAGCCTTTACATTATTTATTTTTGTTCAAAACTTGGGATGGGCAATGAATGAGCACATGTGTATGTATTCATAGTGACCAGACCTTTGCAGATATCTCGATAAGGATGTATTTAAAAGTTAATACTGTGAAGGAAACTTTTTCATTCCCACATATCTTAGAGGAAATCTCATGTCAAAAGGAACATCGAAATAAATAAATTCATTCATATATTTTGACAGATTGAAAATAATGAGTGACTTAATTCAATTAAACCATTTAAATTGTGTATACTTGTAAAGTTACCCAACTTCTCTTCACAGTGGCCTTCAATCTGAAAATATTTCTGTCAACGTATAAATAGTTCGCGGATTCTGCCGCTGAGGATCCGTAACTTAGTTAGCTTGTACATTTCTTCACTCTAACTCAGTATTTTCATTTATAACTTAGTTACTTATTTCTTGGCATGTACAATTGACAAGTCACCTATAACTAAACTATCACTTCCCCTTACTTCTTCATAACTTAGTTTGTTCACTTCTAAGGGTCAGCTCTACAATGGACCGCTCAACTTCTAGTCAGCGCTAAGTGGAGGCCAAGTCTGATTTTGGCCAATGAGAGTACGCTAAATGAGAGTTGGCCTCGAGTTAGCGCTGACTAGAAGTTTAGATGTCGATTGTAAAACTGACCCTTAACCTATGATTAATTTTTTTTCACTTCACACATCTTTTCCCACTTCTTAGTTTTTGACTTTCCTCTAATCACTTTTCTTTCTTGTAGACTTCTTACTCAACGTCTCGTAGCATTCACATCAACACTGACTCCCCATACACGTGGCAAAGTTAATAATAATAACTTGATTTAACTAACTTCAACAATAAATTATACTTAAATGCTGCCAGAGTTATTTATGGTCGAGTGTTCACCCTCTGTCTAATTGTGGTGTCGCTATTTGAATTCTTTGCAGAATATTTAGATTTAGTTATCGTCTCCCAAGTTCTCCTAAATTTTACGTTTCTCTTGATGACGGAGTTGGCTAACATTGTTATTTCGGCAGACTATTTACAGAATTCATTCATAAAATTTAAAGAAATATTAATGAAATAAGGCTTAGTAAATAAGTAATATAGTAAACTTACCGCAAGTTTTGTAAGTCATGTTATAGTAAAGTTTTTTTGTATTATATCTATCTTGTATATGACCAAGCCTTTTCCATGTAAACAATATTTAATTTGATATGTTGCTTATTATCTTGCCATTCTATAATGTTATTTATTATGTAAAAGTTCCATGTATGTGTACTACGCTAGTATATTGAGCGTGTGTGTATATCAGTATGTGTTTCTAGCGTTTAGGCCTACTTTGCTATTCTCACGCCAGGAAGTCCCGGAGATGGCACATGTGCTTGCATTTTTTCAAAACTAAATCCAGTGTTATCGTCGTGAAGAAATAATTAACTTTTCAAGTTTTGAATGAGAAATAAAACCTTTAATTGTAAACGGATAGGATAAGCATCAAAATGTGTTTATTTGATCAATTGTTACATCCGATATAGCGACTGCCGATGTAAGTTATAATGTGTAAAGTAATGACCCTCCGGGTCTGAAAGAGTGTAAACACAATCCTGGCTGGGAATCAGAGGGGGCCAAAGAGCGAGATTTACGGGAAACAGTAGCTATTGGTTGCAAGGCGTGTGACGTCACTATACGGACCGTGAGCTAGTATACATAAGGGGAAGCATAGAGAATAGTGGATATAAAAAGTGATATTGCACCTAATATTTTGTAGCAAATAAGTTCTATTTAATTTTGTTATATCTTTTATGATTGAATGATGACAATAAACAATTAAACGATATAAAAATACACTAGAAACTTTCTAAATTCAAAAAAGGAAAAAAATCTCTTAACGTTACCGGTATGAGAAAACTAAACTCACACTCGAACGAAGTTGATTTTTGAATTGTAATATCAAAATTAGAATTACTTTCATTACAAAAAAGAGACAGTATAATTCTGATAATATTATTTCCCTTAAAAATAAATATACTTTCGATCCTTTTGGCAATTATTCGCAATCTATTAAGTGCACGAGCAATTATTACAGTCAGCGCCCTCTCTAATTCACACTCACACATAAACATAAGGATCGTTCAAGCACTACGTAAAAATTCAAGGAGAGGATTTGATTTAAGTTTTGCTTATTTCATCTGATAGTGGGAAGGGGCATCAGAACACTGCTTACGTAAAATTTGCTTACAAACATAGTGTAAATTCAAAGATTGAAACAGTAATTTGGGCTTCGAAATAACGATAATACATTACAAGTGGAGGCCAGGGCTTCCGTCTATGTTACCATATAGGCATCCAGCTATTGATACTGATGGCAAGGCTGGAAAACCTCAGTCAACGTGGCCGGCAGCAGAACTCGAACCTGTGAATCTTGTCATTGCCGTTCTCAAACTTCGGAATATCGCTAGAAAGGTTAGCAGGTTACCGTTTTCGTGTTGGCCATGCTAACTAAGGGTTTCCAGGCATTTTCTCAGTATCACCAGGGGAATGTAAAGTACCTTGGTTAAGACACTAGAGGCTGTCTTCTTTGTTCTGGATGGGTGCTCGCGGTAGCTTCTCAAACTTTTAAAAGTAGAAAATAACCTGCCTATATGGCCCATAAGTGTAAATCAGGTTTAATGAAAACTTACGGAAGATGAACCCACAAGTAATAAACAGAGAGAGAGAGATGAGAGAGAGCGAGAAAGAGAGAGACATACACTTAGCGGGCCCATACTTTCATGAATTTTCTGTTCATTATTAGAGGATGAAAGAAGATAATAATAATAATAATAATTTTTATTATTATTATTCCAACTGGAAAACAATGTAATAATTTACTATTTTTAATTTTGAGGAGTAAACATATGCCTGCTTTAGCCAATTCCACTGGCCGCGTGGTCACGATCGATGACTTTCCATAAGCATTAGGTTTGAGTCCCACACACACCGCCCATCTGACAGGTTTTGCAGAATTTTCCTGTGCCCCGGAAGTTAAATGCTACGATGGTACCTTAAATAAAGTCCTGGCCGCAACCTTGGTCACTCCTATCTCGACAGAAATAAAGAACTCTGGAGGTATGTGCCAAAATATGTAGTAAATAACTATCAATTTTAGGTACTATAAAACTCTTATATAATGGATTTGAGAATCAAAAATAAAAAAAACTTATGATTCGAAGAGCAGCAAAAACATAGGGATAAGCTCAGGTTCGAGAAGCGACGTAAAGATAAGCCTTGTTTTTTTTGTAAAAAAACAAAACAAGCAAAGTTTTATTTTCCAAGATTTCAATTTTTCGAACACTGCTATAAAAAAGAACTAAATTTTATTATATGTTAGTACTACCCCGCCTCATAAACTCGTTTCAACTATGACATTTTTCTCCATGCCAGTTAGGCATTTCTTGAAAAGAATCTCAGTCAGGCTTTAACTTCTTATTTTTTATTGCAATCCTAAAAGTTCATTTTTAATTGCCTTTTGTAGTCATGAGAAAGGAAATGGATGGTGCAAATGCAAACCTTTTACATTTCGATTACCTGAAATATATCTATTCTTTTACACCTTACAGTACAGATCTCTGTGTGCTTCTTTGTCAAAACAAATAATAAAATATTACCTGTGGGTTGTTTCGGCCCGTGTATTCACACGTTGAAACGGCATAGTTGTCGTGCTTACTCATTGTTAAAAAATAACGAGGATCACAAAGAAAATAATACAGTTATTATTTATTCCATTCATAACTACTTTAATAGCGCTGCAATCATTAGGCTATGACAAAAACACGGTCGCTAGCTGATCCTAGTAGACGACTCAATGTGAGGGTCCGTGCAGTGACGTCATGGTACAGTTCCACATAGATGGCGCCATCAGTTTCATATCCATGAATGGCATACCTAATAAGTTCAAGATACCTTGGCTGGGAATAGCCAAAAACTGTAAACATAACAACCCCTTCCACCAGGAATAGAAATAGGGTCACCAGGAGCGTAAAGTACCCACGCAACACATCTGACTAAACTCTAGCTCCAAATATTTTCTACACCCCAGATGAGCGATGCAGAAATGTCTTCCAGATTTAGAATTATCTGGGGAAGAGGATTCTAGATCCTTGTGGATGTTGATCCAGTTGCTGCTAAAACACAGTAAAGCTGAGCGAGGGAGGAAATACCGATAAGGCGACACCTCCAATCTTTTTAATTAGATCGTCGGTTCATCTTCTGAAGTACCAGCTGGTTCAGATTAGCGATAGTCTAAGACAGAAAACGAAAATCTGTACTTGGGAATGATTTCATATGATTATACGCATAACAATTCATGTGTGACTCATACTGCATCTTTACTCACTTCGAAGTCTACAGGGTGGCAAAATACCATGTCTTACCTTTACCTTAGTAGGGCCCACTCCTGTATTCTGGAATCGCAATTCCTGAAATAAAGACAACGAACACAACAAACAGCGGTCTCAACTCAACCTAAACGTCGTGTCATAACGCAAATGCAAATAATCTATTCACACACATCACATACTGGAGTCACTTCATATATCATAACGCAGTATCTGCAGAATTTAATATATAGTTCATTTCCCAAGTTACCACTTCTCAGTTGGTGAAAGAATCCTACCATTGGACCACAGATTTATGAACCAAACCTAATCTAATTAAAACGCATCTCTAAAAACGATAGGATAACCTAACACTTAATTATTCGTAGTTAAATTCAGATGAATATCATGGTAAACGTTAAATAAATCACTGCACAACACAAATAATATCACACACTGTATATGGATACTCAACTAACGCCTTACATAATACTTAGTTAACTGAGAGTGTATATAGACTATGTTCATTGAAACGAAACTCTAAATGTTCGAAGAAATATAAAGATTTCAAAATTTCAATTTATTCATCTTATTTTTACTCAGATAAATATAAGCTTTCGGAGTTAATAATTTCATTAAAATCAGAACAGAATTAAGATTGTGCTATCGAAATCAAACAAACTTGTATCTTCTATTTTTACACATTGTGAATTAATTAAGCGAAAACGAAAGTTGGTTTTGCAGATATAAATGTTCATAACTTCTATAATAATTAATAAATTTTACTGAAATCTTCACGAGATAGTCCAAAAACATTTTTATTCAATGTAGAAAAGGTTTTACCATATTATTTCTTACAGAAATGGAGTTATTATACAAAACATACCTTGATGAAAGAAACCAGTTAGCCTTATAGTAGGCGTGACGTCATGACAGATGATTACTACATTATACAAATGACTCTTTGAATAAATCTTGAAATATGCAATAATAATGTATTAAATCTGACAATTAAACGGAGAATCGTGGCTGTAGTTGAAACCAATATAAAATAATAATTTCGAGGTTTTAAATTTACAATTAAAGTCAAAATTATCAAAAAGCTGTACGTAAAAATGGTCGAACAAACATTGTCGTTAATTTGACTAATAGCGGTGATGTATGGTAGCTGTTAACATTGCTAACCGGGAATTTTAAATATAATTGGAAACTTTGAGACTAAAAGTTGGCATTTGATTATTAGAATCCAACGACCCGATACTTAAAATGTAGGAATAATTGGAAACTGGGAGACTAAAAGTTGGGATTTGATTATTGGAATCCAACGACCCGATATTTAAAATGTAGGAATTCGGTTAATAGCGGCCCCATACTGAATCTAGAACATAATACCCATTTATACAAATAATCTCAAAACCAAAATAATAATTTTAATGACGTGAAAATTTGGAAATAAAGTTGTGGATGAAAAGTCTTGTTAGCACTTGTATCAACTATTTTTCTTGTAATAACCATAAATATATTCCAGCAGAATGGACGAGATAGTATCGGAATATTCTTGGATTTACTAAATTTAGCGTATATATTTACCAATTGTAGGTAGGGCTCTGGAAATGCAAATGACTGAAAGCCCACACATCCATCCTTCGGGTCGGTAAAATTGGAACTGAAACTAACATGGCGGGGAGAGCATTTCTCCCATCAAACGGAGAAGAATGTTGATTCACACCAATCAGCAAGAAACACGGAGCCAAGCATTGACTAGGATCCAATCAAAATAAAGCACTAAATCCAAGTCAATGCTTCGTGACTAACGAAAACCTGAATAGATAACGACTGAAAACAAAAACGAAAATAAAAGGAAAATCACCCAAAGCGTGACTAAAGCCAAACAAAGAGAAAAATCTAAGGAGAGCACGAAATTAAACAGAACATTACAAAGAAATAAAAGGGGAAGAAAAATATAAAATGGAACAGCAACTAGGCTGTTACATTCGATAGACGTATATTTAAAAAAAATAGCTTTTGTCAGAATAAAATCTATTTACAACTAATATCTATATTCATATCCATGAAATATGCAGATATCAAGTGAACAATTACGAATTTAACTCAAAACAAAAGTGCATGGTGATGATTAGAGAGTATTCTTTTTTTAGCGTTCTTTTAAATGACTTTAGGCAGTAACTTAAAGCACACAAAGCAGAGTATAATGTTCTTGTACATCGTTTCTGCAGTTTAATTGTCTGTACACGACGAAAAGTTGAATCTCATAATACTGTGGAAACAATGAGAGAAAGAATAACACTTACTGATATACAATTCGTAGTTTTTATTTCGTTTTAGTAACTCCGACTGTTTTCGTCAATAATAACGCTTGGATCATGAAAGCAGACTGAGTTCTTGAAACTCAAACGATCGCGGATGAAAAACGAAGAAATATTTTGTAATTGTGTTTCGCTGTGATTAACTTGCATGCCTCTTAGTGATTAAACTCAGTGTTACGATTTAGTAATTAGCAGCATTGTACATTTTTTAATCATGATTCAATTTGCGATTCTTTCACTAATAACCAGAGCCCGTTAAATGCCATTTTGCCATGTTTTGTCCTAATGTTCTGATCTTCTTGAAACTTCGTATGTAGGCGATTTGTGGGGTCCAGCATATTTCCCACATACATTTAAGAAGCCATAAAAGCTATATTTTGTCTCTTCCCGCGATAAAAAAACATATTTCCGAATAAAAGCAATTTCCAACAGATACTCTGCAAAGTAAGCAACTCATGTTGTATACATTTTCCCTAATTTTCGTTTCCTTTCGGATAAATATAATTTCTTTCAGCGCAGCTTAAAAGACGGTAATAAGAATTTCGCACAACACGAAAACCCGAAACAGATAGCGGAAAAGAGCAGCAGCGAGTGGTAGAAAATTCTCGCTGAAAAGCGTGATTCCGTTTGAACTATTTCACCCTTTCTGTTTACCCACGAGGTCAAGGTCAAGGTAAATATAGAACAACACTATCGGAAGTTTAGTGCGGAAGTCGCTAAGTAACTACGAATAGCTACGGTACTTCTGTGAAACAGTTTGCAATTCGTATTTCAGTTTTGTGTATTTAGTGGAAGCTTCTTGAAATGCCGAATATGTCGTTACCTAAGTCAGCTTTAGTGAAGAAGTGGGTCCTGTAGGCGAAAAAATAAACGAGAAGATGGAAGCTGTTCTGCGGCGAAATTGTGGGTGGGAGCTCCTGCGAGCAGTAGCTCAAACATTAGCAGGATGCAACATTCTGGATTCTGGAACCACTTCCAGATAATTGGACAAATTTTGACGTGCTCTCGTGCAAATTTGCACCAGTAACATCAGCAGATGTTGAGCGTTCCTTTTCAAAGTTGAAGTACTTACTCAACGACAGGACATTGTGTCTGTCAACAGTCAACATTGAACAATACTTGATTACAATGTTCAATAAACAATGATATTTGTTGACAGAATGGCCATTTACAGTTTTTAATCTGTAAGTATTGTTTCTAGAGGTAAACGCCTTAAGCACTGCAATTAAATGGGAAAATAAAAGCTATATATAAAAGCCATATTTTTAATTTTTAAGAGCCATTTTACTATGCTATATTTTAAGAAAATAAGAGCTATATTTTGTCAGGCTTTGCTAATAACAGAAGGTAGGTATGTAATATGTTTTCTTGAAATGGAATGGTTGAATTTGAAGCACACTTTAAAAGTCGGTGTACGTAATAAAACAGTATACTAGTGATGAGCAAAAGCAAGACCAAGACCAAGTCCAAGACCGTGGCGGTCTTGGTCTTGCACACGTAGTCTTGATCTTGGTCTTGCATCGGTATAGCTGGTCTTGGTCTTGGTCTTGGTCTCGCTCGCCCAGTCTTGGTCTTGCATGCAAGAGTCTTGCAAGTCTTGCTTTTAAAAAAAATTATACGTTTCATACGTAAATTTTACACCGGATATAGGGAATAGTAGAAGCTATGCGTATCATTGCCTCCTTAATGCGTCAATAGTAACGGAAATATGTTTTAATGTATTGTTTTTCTTCCTGTAATTGAACAGAATAGAACTACCAAAGTTTAATTTCGCTTTAATTTGAACCACATCACTAACATTTTATTATTTTACTTTTAGTTTACTTCCTGTTTTAGGCACACAACTATGTTTCGTAAGCTTTGACAGAATGCAATCATGGGTTATCGAAAATGATGTCCAAAATAATTTAGACATTGACGTTCTTACCTTGTAACAATCCATAGAATTGTGCTCTCTGTCATCTTCTAGTCACTGTTCCAATTATTTACCATTCTCCGTGCTCCATGTAAGTTCCAAAGGAAGACCAAACATACACGGATATTGTGTTTAACTAAAACTTACAAGGGGACTATTTTTGCTGTTCAGCGAGTTTTGACTTCGGACCTTATTTGAAGCATATAGATAGCGAAAATAGCATGCACAGACCCGCACTCTGTCATATATTTGTGTACCGAATAAGCTGAGTTGTGTAATTTGAGCTACTTTTAAGCAGTAAAATCAACCTTAAAGGTGAAACTTTATATTAACTAAATGAGTTATCAAATGCATTTCCGTAGGTACTTTTAAGTATAGAACACAAATTTTACCACAAAAATGTTCGCAAATTGAATGTTTTTTATACAAACTCCAGTTTATGAGCGAAAATGAACAAAATTCCATAGAAAGTAATGCCGTAAAGGAACAACAATACAAATGTGGGAAAGGGGAAGGTGGGCAGGGGATTATAAATACATACAAAATAATGGTTTCTAATACCTTTTGGGGGCCTACGGCGCTTGCAATCGCTAAACCACTGATCGATTACATGGTAATTTAATGCGGACATTTTAAATAATTCAATTTGAATTTTAACTTTCGTGCGTACGTTTTTTCATCCCCTCTCCCCTTTTTTGTGTAATTCCTGAACAAAATTGCAATACTCTCGCTTCTCCTGCGCTCTCTTCGTTTACGTACATTGTCAATAATACCCCTTACCATACAAACATTATCATAACTATATTACAAACTAAAATTATAATTAATAATTAGAACAGTAAATATTTTTTAAAATACTTACCAAAATAAATTCTCGTCTGTCATGTCACTTATATTTGTTTCAAACATCTTATTTAACATACACGCTTACTATTAATTTTTTTGAAAGTTAAATATTTTAAATAACTGTGGTAAGCACGAGAAAACGCAACTGATTTGATTATTTTTATAACTATTCGAAATTGAAGTTTAAAATGAAACAGTTAAAGAATAATGCTAATTATAGTGAATTAACAAATTCTAAGAATGAAAATAAGTATAATGAATTGTTTTTCAATATAAACAGATTTCACTTTCTTTGTTTTTTCAAAAGTGATTCAGTCAATTTGTTCCCCATCATTTCACCTTTTCGTCTTTTATTTAAAGATAAATGTAAACAAATATTAAGTCCGTTTTTATTATTTAGGTTTTTAAAGTTCAACAGACGAATTCTAATTTTACTTATAATTACAACATATTTATTACAAACGTTATAATTGTAAAATTTCGTTTATTTTAAAGAACTAACTTTAAGAACGTAACGGAGCACCCAGGCCTTGCCGATGTCACCAAACTGCGAAATCGCTGGGCATCGGAACGATTTTGCTACGAATGTCCATCAGGTGCACTCGCTTTCTTGCTATGCTCGCTCCAGCGCTTCGCTTCTTTCTTAAAAACCGTGTAGTCGATCAGTAGTTTAACGATTGCAAGCGCCGTAGGCCACCAAAAGGTATTAGAAACCATCATTTTTTATGTATTTATAATCCCCTGCCCCTTCCCCTTTCCCACACATTTGTATTGTTGTTCCTTTACGGCATTACTTTCTATGGAATTTTGTTCATTTTCGATCATAAACTGGAGTTTGTATAAAAAACATTCAATTTGCGAACATTTTCATGTTAAAATTTGTGTTCTACACGTAAAAGTACCTACGGAAATGCATCTGATAACTCATTTAGTTAATATAAAGTTTCACCTTTAAGGTTCATTTTACTGCTTAAAAGTTGGTCAAATTACACGACTCGACTTATTCGGGACAAAAATATATGACAGAGTGCGAGTCTATGTGTGTTATTTTCGCTATCTATATGCTTCAAATAAGGTCCAACTAGAAAAACATGTCCGAAGTCAAAACTCGCTGAACAGCAAAAAAGGTTCCATTGTTAGTGTCGTCGTTTTGGTCTAAGAAGCACTAATGTCCTTAAACCCAGACAATTGACGATAATGAGACTAGTAATGGCTCAAGCGAGCTCTGGCAGAAGAGTGATAGAAAGTATAATCAGTTACAAATTGGAATTTGAATTGATTTAAGCCTAACAGGCATCTATGGCCTAAGGCTTGGGACAACAATGTGAAAGTTAGCGGCCAGGGCTTTGAGTTAATGTACCATCCCAGCATTCGCCTGGTGGGACTGAGGAAAACTCTAGAAAACCTCAGCCAGGATGGCTCGGTAAAATTACTTACGAGTTTGTGGACCAATACTTTTCTGTTGAACAAATGTATCAAAGTAAACCTGTTGAATTTGAAGCATTTCTGTGCTCAATACAAGCTCACACGCCTGTTACCTCTAGCTTACTCTAAAGTAACTTTTGCGTTGCATCCAAAAAGCATAGACAACATCTAGTAATATTCCTCCCGACTTTATCTACAAGTGACGAACAATTACCAAGTGTACTGCAAAAGCTGTTGTTTTATTCAGACTCAATTCTCCGTAGCATAACATAAAACAGAACTCAGTTTTCAATAACACATATCAACAGACATTTTATAAAATCGACTAGTAGCTTAGAACACAAAGACTTGGTTACACAAATCAGTACAGACTCCGAACTGACCATAATCCACCTTTATCTGAATCAATAGATCATACCACGACAAACCTAACATCAGAAAAGCCAGGACATCGACTTCCTTTGGCCTTTATCCAAATTATCCTTAAGGGGAATGTAAAGCCAAGATCTCCAACAAGAGATGGCAGCACTATCTCCGTACGTATCTAATGTATTTTTATCGTTGCACGAAATTTCAATGTTGCTCCTACAAATTCAATCCTAGAGAGTTCAGACTTTCAGGGAAGAAAGTTCATAAGTAATTCAAGAGTTCTATCCGTGCCGACTTTTCATTTTCTATCTTGTTCATTGTTGAAATCGTTTCATTGTTATTATGCCCATAACAATGAAGGCCCATAACAATAGTGCTGCCATCTATTATCGGAAATCTTGGATTTACTTGACCCTTAACAGAAACTTTTTCCTTCTATTGTAAGTTTAGTGTACAGTAGTGTACAGTGTAAGTTTAGTTTAGTATGCTACAGTAACAGCGGCATGATTCTCAGATCCACTCACACGGTTTGCACAACTGGGAACACCTTCACTCGAGCGGAAATTTTACAGAAGCCAAAGAAATTCAAGTGAAGGATATAATGATTTCCCCTTCTTTTCCACGTTTTACAAATATTTAAATAGTGCGTGTGCAAGACTCTTGCAGGCATGGTCTTGCAGGTATGGTCTTGGTCTTGCACCGCTTGGTCCTTGTCTTGGTCTTGCATCGGTATCCCTGGTCTTGGTCTTGCATGCAAGACCAAGACCAAAACTGCAAGACCAAGACTCTTGTGCTCATCACTACAGTACACATGCATTGTATCAAATGAAAATAAAGTACACATGCACTTGGTTTCCCATATCAGTTGGGTTTTAGTGCAAAAACCCTGCCTTAACAAATGAAACCAGATACCCCAGTAGCACACAAACGTTGAAAATACTTCGATTAAACGTTAGTACCGAAACGTTCTCTTAACGTTGTAAATGTACCGAAATGTCCGCCTTCTCAACGGTTTACTCGACGTTGAATAATGGTTGAGGAGAAACGATGAAGAAACTGGTTCAGTTGGCCAAAACAGAACATTAATATTGTCTATTGATATACACACATTTATCCGTTGCTTTCATCATGATATACGGTGTTAGTATTCCAACAGTAAATCTATCCAACCGCTGCTGTGGAGTTCCAGCCAGGTACGTTCTGCACTCCTCGTTGGTAGCTCGTCACCTTATCCCTAAATCCATGGATCCATCTTGAGAATCACTACTCTTTTACGGTATTTGTAGTAACAGACAGTCTAGAACGAAGTACCACAAATCCAGAACGTCGTTTCACGATCATGTAAGAACAAGAATAAAGAATACTTTCCTTCTTTCTTTGTTATGTTCATTTTTCTTTCTTTAACAATTTGTCCATCGCTGCACTATTAAATTAGTGTATTTTTCAATATGTGTAAATATATTGAAATATAGTTTTAAATTGAATTTGTTTTCAACTTGCGCATGAGAACATAAAAATTAGTTTGTGTCAATCAATTAGTTTTTAAATATATATATTTTTTTTACATAACATTAGTAAGACACACATTAAACAAAATCTATATCATAGTTGAAAATAACATTGAATACACGTTGTATTAACGTCTTATCGCTGCAATAACGTCTTTCTTGAAATATTGTTGTTTTCAACATAATTGTTTTCAACCGGTAATGCCTTGTTTACATTACTAACATTTTACCATAGTTAACGTTAAACTGAGTGCATTTTAGTAATGTAAACGCAAGTTACCGTTAACGCGGGTTTCAAATTTAACTAGCGTCAACTTACGACGGTTATCTTGTAACGTTAGTAAGAAACGACTGTCTAAACGCAAGTTAGTTATTAGGCACGAATCACTTCGTGAGTTTATTTATTTCTTTACCAAAATATATAGTATAATAGTGGTGCGTACTACTTTTGAAATATAAAAGAATTATGGCAGAACTAGTCTACAAAATTTGACGCTACAATCAATTCATTTGTGTTCATTTTATATAATTTAATCGTCTGCTGTGTAACAAGCAGATTCTTTACTCAACCACGGAAACCTCGATCTGTTTCTTTACAGACAATGGTAGTAAAAACACGATAACGAAGTTAAATTCGGTAGTCTGAACGCAAGTTAGTTTTACCCATAAGTTTTACCATCGTAAAATGTTAGTAACCTAAACAAGGCATAACGGCTAATCAACGAAATGAACCTAAAATCAACGTTGAAAACACGTATGTGTGCAACTGAGATAGCCGATTCACATGAGAGCGTGAAGAGTGAATTTTTAGTCAAATATTCAAGTGTTTTTGATTGTTTTATTATTATTATTATTATTATTATTTGTTCCCGAAGACGTGGTTGGTGAGTATACAACTCAAGCCAATTAAAACGGCGTCAGTGTAAAAGATTTATTTATACCTATATATATATATATATATATTTCCGAAGTTTGACCTAGAAACTGAACTTAGACAACGAATACCTTTAACTATACCAACAAACTGCAAACAGTTTAGAAGAAACCATGTCAAAGAAATCTAAAAAGCATTTTTTAAACAAAAAAAAATCTATTAAATTGTTAACAATGTACTGGCAACATTATCAGAAA
>JAGDQP010035630.1:0-13032 GCA_022664845.1 Lepisma saccharinum
TTATATATATATATATATATATATATGTGTGTGTGTGTGTGTGTGTGAGAGAGAGAGAGAGAGAGAGAAATAAAAGTTTAGTTTGTTTGTGAATTTTTAAATTATTGGTATAGTAGCCCAAATGCCCGCCCGTTGGTGCGGGGTGAGTAACATACGTTGGCAACACTAATAGTTGTAATATTACTACTACTACTACTTATACTACTACTACAGCAAATGCTACAACCAATACTACAACAACCACTACTAATACTAATACTTTTACATTAAATTGTTAATAACATCACATTAATTTTAATCTGCTTTAAAACATTAAATCTAAATATTTTTTATTTACAACAATCGAAATTTGAATTTAAAAAAATATTTCTGACTTAAAAATAAAAACAATGTACAATGTACAATGTATTTATTTTATTGTTATAAACAATGAAATTACACTAAAACCTCGTTTATCCGGATTTGATGGGACCGGATCCGTTTCGGATAAAGAAAATTACGGATAAACCAGATTTGCGATTTTTACACCTTATATAAGTGCCTGTAAAAACAGAAATACAGTAACAAAACTATTTTATTTACAAATGATAAAATTTATTTTAATAAATTGAGGGTAAATACAGTAAAAAAACAGTTCATATTTACAGTGCGGAAAATTAGACGCACTCACTCGTAGAAGTATGATATTTTGAAATTTATGAAACATTATCGCTATTATTTGTTTTAATTGTTCCGGTCGAAGGAGCTTTCAGTGTAACTAGATCGCGGCATAGTCACTTCCGATGACTTAAAATACATCTAGAACAAGCCACTCAAGGAATACGTATGCAAAATTTTGTTAAAACCATTGCACGCATGTGGATTTGTATCATGTTCAAACAAACACACATACATTAGGTTTTATATAATTATATACAGTGCCGGATCTAGAAATTTTTCTATTGGGGGAGGGCAAAGTTAAATTATGCCACCCTTTTTGCTCTTTTTATCGTTTTTCTTTAGCTAAACAACACGGCCGGCCGACGAGACGGCCTCAACATTGTCTCGCATTACGTAGTGTCCTTTTGTTATCTTCTTTGGAGCGTGTAATGGCATTCCTATCTGACTTGAATTGCGGATTTAAATTTTCAAGATGAAGGTACGTTGTATGGAATAACAAAAATTGTCTTAGCTCGCCGGTATTGAAATGTTGAACACGTTTAGGTCAATTTCAATTTAATAGGCAATTTTACTTCCTTTTTAGGAGCTTTTATTTTTTATTTTTGGCTGTTTGCCACCCCTAAATGTGCTGCCCCGGGCGCTTGCCGCCTTCTGTCCCCCCCTTAGATCCGGCACTGATAATATAGATCCTACAACTATTATTATGGTTAACTAGAATAGTTCGAAAATTGTCTTCAAGGTTTTAACGATCTAATTCTGTTTTCCGTAGAGTGGGAAAGTTGTAATATTGTTATGAAACAGTGGTTTGCTCCCAGTAATTTTGAGGAAACTGCATGTCTTTGTCACTGTTAGATTCATTGTTATGCTCTCTCGAGGCAAAAACCAACATGGTACAATATTTTCCAAGATGGCGGTATGCTCCCAAGGTGCGATTTTATTTATTTATTATTATTATTATTTTTAGAAAACGCTTTAAGTAAGTTGTTCAGGGCTATCCAAAGAGCACGTCCACTGATTTTATGCTTCCGATCATAATAGTAATAGCGGTCGAAGTTGTAATATGCAAAATTATATTTTTTATTCGTTTTTCCTGTCAAAACCATTCTTATATTACCATATCTATTATTATCAATAAGTTAGTTGGGAAGGTTTAGGTTAGGTTTAGAAAGTCAGGTTCGGTTCTTTTCATTATACCCGATAGGACGCAGCCATTTTAGACGTTGTCATTACTATTATAATCGGCACGTCTGATTTTCAGCTAGTTAATAAATGTTTCCTAACTTTGTACAACGCCTGTCATGCACGCAACCCTCATAACCTTGCTGCTGAGTGGGTCAACTAACAGCAGGCAGTACCTTCAGAATTATTACGTTGATACTTGATAGAATATTACTTTGTTACATTACAATATACAACATGGTCATGCAAGAAACTGGCAACGTTTCGTTACTAGATTACTATGACAACAAAATAACTCCGAAACTTGGTTTCTACTAAGGGTGGTGATAAGTAGGTCATATCTTCATGACAGGAGCTAAGGACTAAGTTTCAGTAAACGAACAGCAGTACGATGACCATCGATTCAAACATTCACTGATTATAATTAATATTATTTCCAAACGTTTAAGAGGTAATTTTGTTTCTTGCGTAACTTGTTTCCTCTTCGAACACCGAGAAACATTCATAAATTAAATACAATACAGCTCCTTGGGTGCATCCCCAATGGTGCAGACGTGCTAATCCCACCTATAGTGAATGAACCTACTACAATGACGTCAATTTCTTGACGTCAGATCTTCAATAATACTCTTTTCTTTTTTGGCACGTATGAAGCAAATCATATAAAAAGCATAGTTATTAAAGTGATGTGTTGTAAATATTAACTGGCTTCCTGCTGATGTTGATACATATTGGGGAAGCTTCTTCAGGAAAGGAGGAGGAAAAAAAATGAATGAATCATTCAGGAGTTCCGGGAATAAAAGAATGTCAAGGGGAAATGGTGAATATTATAAAACGGAAGATAGTGAGATTTAAACGTGCAAAGAATTTATATTTTTTAAATTATTTTCTGCTTTCACTGCCGTTGCAAAAGTTGTCACATCTCTGCACACTAAGCTGGTAAGCTTTTACGCTATCTTGATACAGTTTTCGTGTCAGAACTGGAATATTTAAGGAGGAATTAAAAAATCATACAGAATATCTTGTTTTAAGTATTTTTATAAACAAGATTTTATTTAACTTCACTTCATGGTTGTCCGTTTTTTTTTTTTTTTTTTTTTGTTAAAATTTGTAACTCAAGTTTAACCTACTTACACTAATCAATCGACTTAAAACTTTCCAGGCGTACACAGTTCTGAATACAATACAAAATTTTCTAAAACTCATCTTAAGGGCTGAAAAATTTATCCCTTCAATTTTAATATGCATCCCATATCCGCTTCACAAATACCAATATATTGCTTTATATTCCCAGGACAGACCACCCTGCTGGCCTAGTGGTTTCCGTCCCTGACTGCTGATCGTGGGATCCCGGGTTCGATTTCCAGCTCTACCAAGGATTTCTTTTCCAAAGCGAGAGGGCCTGGAACGGTGCCCACCCAGAATCAAGATACAATTGGAGAGCTGCTGTGAATAAAACACAGAGGCGACCACAGTTGAGAACTTTGGCTCTCCTCTCCCAACACGTCTGGTTAGTGTGGAAGCAGAATATCAACTCCTCCCTCCAGGAGAGGCTTCATCCAGTAGTGGATTGAATATGGCTGTCAATTATTTATACCCAGGACAATATGATAGGAATGCCGAAGAGGATGAAATTTTTATAACATGGCTAAGTTAAGTCTGAAGAAAACTAGACATGATGGTCGGCCGCTTGGCCCGAATACAAAACCAATGCTCTACCACCTGAGATACGACCTCTCGCTATATCGGTTTCAAAGTATTACAATTATAGTTATAGTTAGCAAACGCCGTGCAGCTAGGCCACCCAAATGGCACCTTCTTATCTCATAATCGTGTCTGGTAAACAGACCCTCTCTTTTCCCTTTCTTCGTCTCTCCCATACTAAAATCAGCAAACATCATAAGTACATTTTTTTTCAAAATGTACATGTATTAGTATTCCATCGATAAAATGAAAGAATAAAAGCGAGACGAAACAATATACATAAGTTGATGGAAGGAGAAATTTAAACACACACACAGTGAAAAATTGAAACCGATGGATGTCAGAGGCAGAGAAATGAGAGAGAGAGAAAAGGGGAGAGAAACAGCAGCAGCAGCAGCAGAAGAAGAAGAAGAAGAGGGAGTTCAGATCAGAAAAAAATATGGAATGTAAACGTAGTAAAAAAGAACCTAACATAAAGTTCAGTTCCCACAAATCTAACAGCAAGATAGAAGTGACTTTTGGAATTACTATTTTTTCAGGGTTATTCGAAGACGGGTGCTTTCAAAATGGAGACCAAACTTGGTGGTCAGATTAAATACTTATGATTTCCAGTGGAAGTGGAACTACAGAGTTTTGAGACACATAATATCTAGGATAATGTCAAAAGTGTAACACATATCCTTTATTTGTGCAAGGCCGGTTGCAAATTCGGTGCTCATTGAACGTACTGCTTCGAAATACATTGTAATCAGGAATTCCACCAGGATTATCAGATTGAGGGGCGTAAAGTAAAAAATTGGGACGGTGCATGTAGAGTTTTGCACGGTTTCTATTTTAACCGCAAAATAGTTAAAGTTTTGGGGGGTACTCTCGAGGATTTGGGGTTTACATCCTTCCACAGGGGCCGGTGTCTGGCGGAATCACTAATTGTAACAAACCTAGTAGAAACCGTAGGCCATACCTACTATTAGAGACTACTAATGCAAATTGAACATAAAAAGAAAATGAATGAAGGATAATTTTTCTGCTTAATTTCTATCAGAAAGAGTCAAGATTACATATCCAAACTGTTTCAAAATTAAAAGTTACAAATGCTCAAAAGCAAAATTAGCATGTACCTTATAGGCACAGTAAACCTGACATGTTCCACCTTTCAAACGTGAAAAAAGAAACACATTTAATAAATAGTATATTGATAAATATTATATATTTCCATATTATAGGATGGAAACAAATGTTCTGCCAAACTAATATTTAAAAAATCTTATTTTGAAATAGCCAAAAAAAGGGGCCTATTTTCTACTCACATCTTAAAATCTATCTGTGCCGAACATGTCACTCTATATTAGACCTATTGCGAATATAACATTCTAATAACTACAACACTAATGAACACGGCACAGATGGAATGAACACGGCAGAGCTGAAACGGGTCACCGGCTGTCGGGGGATGCTGGTTAGGTTTTGGACTGTGTAATCGGGTTTTGGGTTCGAACCCATTCTCACCCGGTGATTCGATTTAGTTCTGATATCCCGGAGGTTGAAGGAGAGATTTTAATTATTTCATTGCGATTGAACAGTGTTTCTTTCAAGGGTTACCAGGACCAGAGATGTTACCTCGAGAACACGAAAAATACGACGCCAAAATTCCCAGTTAAATAGATTTTCCAGACCGGATCAATGTGGTAACCGGGTCGCTTATGTTTGGGTCAGGCCCTTTCACCGGGTCATCGAAAGTGGCCCGGAATTGACTCTGGAACACGCACAAAAGGAGAGAGTGTATGCATAGTAGGAGAAAAATAAAGATGAATAGAAAGAGAGATGAAGAAGAAGAGAAAGACGCAACGAAGACACGGTAACAATATATCAAGAAATAGAGAAAGACCAATGAAAACGTGAAAACTACATTATCATTATGCTAAAGAACACACACACTGTTTAATCGGATTCTCACCAGTGATGCTTCGTAAGTTCTTCAACCTGAGATGAAAAGCTGTTTGCAGACTTCAGTTTATGCGAAAAAGATACTGGCTGGTGGAGAATCGAACCAGGGTTTTTCAATTGGAAGTCTAGCACGAAAGCAATGTCTACAGGTGGCTCTAGCAAAAACGTGCTTAACAAATCGTATAGTGTTTCTCCTAAGAATAATAACATTAAAAGCGGATTTTTCAGATCAATGACGTGTTCTTAACTGTCCTGGTAACCCCTAGAGACTTGATTTGGACTTTTTCAACCAACATTCGTAAATCGTCTTCCTCTCTATAGTGACTCAGGTGTTTCATTCCACAGTCTGAAGGATTTTCTGTTTTGTAGGAGAAATTATGATTACTCTTCACGATCGCTTTGTAAATAAACTTTGGCTTGAACAAGGTTTGAACTTATGTTGGCTTGCTTAAGAACTGAAAAGTCCAGCGATCTTTCCAACTAAAGACAGAAGCTATGAATTACTAAGTTCAAATGCGAGGAAAATGTAACGTTGAATATATGTATTATAATTTGTCTGTATGTATTGTATGGTCAGTAAACACATGTGTCCGCATGTCCTTTTTGTCATGTCGAATTATGAAATGAATATATTTTGGCAGTTTTAGGAACAAATCAAGTTTAGGTTAAGTATTGTAACATTTAGATACGATTATTTATTTTATTTTATGGTAAACCAGGCTGAACGAAGCTAACAACACAAAAAAATTGTCATTAGCTAATGGAGAAGTTAAAACTTCAATTAAAAGTTATACAATACAATTAAAAGTTGGGCAATACACTTCGTGCTATATAACAAGTTGAACGGAACATAAATTGTATTTGACAGTTTGTATTGTAAGTATAAAAAGTCATCACTTGCAGGTGATTCGAACCTACAACCATAAGGTTTCCTACTCCAGCAAATGCCTCAGGATTGAATTTGATTCGTCATTATATGTTTATATTACGCGAAAGTGTAGCTTTTTGTAAATTTTCGGACTGACTGAAGTCGCCAAGAATCAAAATTATCTCCACATTTTCAACTTCTGCGGAATAAGAAAAGATAAAACTACATAAACTTGCAATAATGTTAGCGGTATAGAACTTGCCTATATTGAATACTGTCCAGCGTAGACCTCATGGCCGAAGTCTTTCAGACTCTTGGTTTTTGTACTATGAGTATGGGTTCGAACCCCTTATCTTCCTACTTTTTTTTACTTTTTCCAGCTACGTCGGAACGTTAAATTTTTGTTCTCTACCAATTGTAACTGTCGTTTACATTAAAAATAAGACAAATTGTGGTTGAATTTATTTGCAAATATTTATATAATGAAGAAGAGAATAATAAAGACAACACGCAAAGACAAAAACTCTTTCTAAACATTATCAATAAAAATTGCTACGAACAATTAAACGAACAGCCTAACGACGGGACGTATAGTTTTGGCTAAAGCATGTTCGTCCCCAACGGACTTGAATCCATGTTAACGCGCATCAAGAAGTAAGTAAATATTTTGTATAATGCTATACACAAACTTATTCTACAAAACCATGTATAATATAGCTAACGACTTTTATGTATATGTTGGATCCATCCCTGCTCATGTCATGTGTGCTTTGTGGTAGACAGACACCGTATGAGCATGAGCAGATTTAGTAGAGAGATCCTGGGGAGCAATACAATTTATTTTATTGATAACAAATTTCAAATCTATCGTTTAGAATGAACATTTAAAGTCACTCAGAAATGATCGGGGCAATGCCCCTAATAAATCCGCCCATGCGTGTACGTGCGTTTTCTCGGGGTTCTCCCGTTTTCTCCCATTTCTTCATTCCACCAATTAATACCATCATCATTCATCCGGCCTTAGCCAAAATTGCCTAAAAGGCCTTAAAACTAAATTCAAATTTATTGCACGCACTGTCCTTTATTCTGGAAACGGAAGAGAAAATGGGACACGAGCCTCATCTCCAAAGAATGATTCGCGAGATTGGCGCAGTGTAAAATATATGTGCGTGGTGTGACAAGGATAGAAGCATATTGATATTATTGTTCGTTGATGTGACAACTTAGCAGTGAATGTAGAATCTTTTGCTGGAAGTCAAAAAGTAAAACATAAATTGACGTGCACTTTAAATTTTCTGTATAATGCCAAAATAATATTTGTTATTTGAGATAATACCTACATATACTGGGCCACCATACTAAAGATATTGGACTTTAATAAACAAATACTGGACAGTTAAAAAAAAGTCCAATCATAGGTTCAAGTTCGTGGGGATTATTGAACAGAGTTGTTCGGAGCCCACTTTACCAGACACTAGTGCCATGCTTAGGTGCTCAAGAGTTCATTTAGGCACTTTGTAACAATATTGTTAGTGATGATGTTCAATAATTATATTGGAGGGGGATTGGAAATAAAGTCTTCATTTGTCTTCCTGATAGGAAAATTACTCACATCTGAAAAACTATTTAATGCAGAAAGCTTTACACACGTCTGATATAGAGAGGTTTTTACAAAGTAACCAAAAAAGTTTTTGCCGTTCGAGAGCAGTGATAAACAAAGAGCAATACAGTGAACGGTACGTAGCTTTAGGTTTCGATCATCACCATCCAACACCTTCTGCCAACGTTCCTGCAGCTTAACAATGCCCTGGTGATAAAAGTCGACGGTCTTCGAGGTAAAGAAGTTCGTGAGTGCGTTCCGCGGATCTCCCACGGAGGTGGTTGTCGAGGGAATGAAACAGGTGGTAATCTGTTGGCGTAAAGTTCGGTGAATATGGTGCATGACACAGTGTCTTCAGCCAAGTTGCTCACGATGGCTCACGATGTTTGCTGATTTTAGTATGGGAGAGACGAAGGAAGGAGAAAGAGGGGGTCTGTTTACCAGAAACGATTTTGGGATAAGAAGCTGCCATTTGGGTGGCCTAGCTGCACGGTATTCGCTGTCGCTTTTTGTGTGCGAAGTGTACTATACAAAAACTTAATTGCAGAAGAAACACATAATGAACATTTCCATTTTCAGTGTCATTATACCAAATTTAACATCATACCATGTTCCTAAAAGTTCATCGCTACGACTTGTGACGTACATACAAATTGAGCATCTCTTATGTCATACAAGGCAATTTTATGTACGTCATACAACGAAACTCATCTTCTGATTAGTTTTAACGTAATGCATCAGTAGTCGTCTTGTTGACCATAGAAACTATAATTTTGGCTATGAATGTTTATCGAGGCAATGTACCTACATACGGATTTTCATCAAGATTAGGCTCTGTCAGTTGGTGAGTGTTCCTTGCTACCGAGATATTTTTTATTGAAAGAAAAATGTTACTGGAAATGTCCATTGAAATCGAAAAAAAATGTACAAAACTATAACATTTTATCAATATCGTGATTTGACTATTCTTAGAGCACCGTAGAGGCAAATTATATTATTTGGAAGACAAATTCCATCCCCTATAAGACCAAGAACATTAAGAGTGGTGATTGACCAGTCTGCTGTAGGCTTTGTGTATGTAAGAAATGATTGAAAAGTAATGGGACTGCCTCTGTTTCTCTTTCCTGCAGGTGGATGTGGCACTGTCCTCTAGATAATTGTGAATTTCATGCAGCGATGGGTCTCAAACCAAAGTTGAGACCACCGTAGTCTTTTGACGATTTCACAACGAATGAGTATCGTCATGGTGGAGCAAGAAGACATTTCTGTGAAAATACAGGAAGTATTTGACTGAATTTTTGCGTTAAGATGAAATGAAAGTCTTGAACTGTGATGGTGAACACAGGATGATGAAACGCGTAGGCGTACCACAGTATTGTGGTGATCTGAAAGCACTTTAAAGACAGCAACATGGGAGTGAATGAAAAAGCTCGTTCGGTGAGACCATTTACCGCGGTTACTATAATAATTGTACATACATTTCGGACTGTTGAAGGCAAACAGGAGGCTCACTTTACGCCAAGTTTCCTCCTTCTTTTACATTTCATGCAAACGGAATCAACGCATTGTGACAGAGATGCTGAAAATGCGTTGTGTGTGTACATAGAGAGATCTAGAGATCAAAATCTCTTAGGGTCAGTTCTACAATCGATCGCTTAACTTCTAGTCAGCGCTAAGTTGAGGCCAAGTCTCATTTTGCGTACTCTCATTGGCCAAAATCAGACTTGGCCTCAACTTAGCGCTGACCAGAAGTTTAGCGGTCGATTGTAGAACTGACCTTTAGAAGACAAGATATTATAAGGAATTGACACGCTGTTACATTGAGAAGCATTGAGATGGAAGGATATTTTCTGTTTGGGATCATCTCAAAACTTTTGTAAAGTAAATGATGTTGATGATAATATATTGAATATGATATCACTGCATTATATCAGTTTAACTGTGAACAATACACTTTTATGTAACCCAAAAGCATTATTTATGTGTTAGATTTTTAAGAAATATGACAAAGATAATAAGTGAATTCATAGAATAATTATTCCTATATTATAAGCATTTTACGACTTTACAACGAAATTACTGCTGTATGTTTATTCTTTGGTTCTTGGCTAATTTCCACACATTAGGGAATGTTGATAATACCTAATGAACTGTCATTATTTTTCTTTTATAAACTTAGTTTTTCTTTTCCCATGTACACCTGATTTTATGGTACCGATTATTCTCCATGTTTCATTCTCTTTAAAAAAAACAATCCTTTTTCTACTCTCTGGAATGGAAAAATTAACATTTTAGCCACTAAAATCATATATCAAGAGGGTGAGAATAAAAAGTAAAACTTTACATTCACCATTACTCCAATTGGGATTGATTTATGGCCAAGACATAAAAGACTTTCGGTATTACTACCTCCCCTTTTGTATGAATAAAAACTGAAAAAACCTTTTCTAAAAGTTTACAACAATGTAAAATATTTTCTTTCTTGTTGAGCTTAAAGAACATAAACAGAAAGGCATCACATGAAATAAAACATTGGGGCATGTGGAGAAAAGAATTACCGCATATGAATATTTTGTCATATTGTAATAGTGTTGCTGATCTTAAAAAGCATTTCTGCAATGTAGGTAAAGGAATTGAAGATTCTTCCAATTTGTTAACGCGGCTTATACACCTAGCTATATACTTATTAGCTTTCACCATGGATGTAAATATAATAAGGACTGACAATGCTATCAATTCACCCAATGTGCTCAAAATGAGATATGATAATCAGTATAAAACTTCCTAAAATTGAATAACATTTCTACAACACTGATAAGTTTGGATCACTTACCTCACGAAGATTCCCGATAGTTTGGTCTTCTAATAATGACTAGCGACAAACTTCCGGCATAATACTTTATTCGATTACTTGATCCTGGTATTTAAGGTCCGTATTTTTCATGTCTATTACTTCTGTCTTCCCTATGCATCTTTGAATAGGTGGTGCGGCAGGGTTCTAGAAAAGCTGACACTCTTCTAAAAATATAAATAGTATAATCAAAAGTTTTGTTCACATCCACAAATCTGAATTTTAAATTTATTTTAAGGCCTTTTGGCACCTTTGGCTCAAACCATATAGTGGAATGAAGAAAGTGGAAGAAGAGAAAAATCCCGAGTAAATCCACGCACACGGTGTTTGTCCAACATAGAGCACACATGGTACGAGACGGGTTTGAACCAAATACGCCACGCACCAGAGGTAAGCGCTCTACCACTTTCTTACATTATTTATTTAACCAAATGAATTATACACTTGAACATTACATAGATTATAATAATAATTTAGTGCGGAGCACGGGTATAATGTGCATACATCTTTTCTCTCCTGTGATGTGAAATATAGAAATATATCAGATGCATTTGATGATATAAGTTTCAATATCTCGTATTTCAATTTCCATAAACAACATCTGTAAGGTTTATGCGGACATCCATACTATAAATTTTCACCGCGTTGGTATAGAAAATATTTAAATTCCATTCTATATATTACATCTTCAATTTTTTTAAATCTTTCAATAATTTGAATATATTTCTTCCAAATTTGACCATGATTTTGACACTGGACTATTCTATCATATGTAGGATAGTATCTTTTTCATTACAGTAATGACACACACTTTCTATAATTATATATATATATATATATATTTTTAAAATAACACATGATTTCTTTCAAATTTTTGATACGTTAATTTAAATTATGCAGTTCAGGTTGTATAATAAGGTTTTATATTTTCGCAAATAATCGTCTACTCACAATATTCATTAGGTTTTATCTATTAATGACACAGTTTGTCGTTTTTGTTCCAATAAATACCAATAGATTTGTTTAACATTCATGTCCTCTATTGACATTTTGACAATCATTGTTTACGTTATATCAATTATTACATTTTGTAGGTATGGGATTCTTTTCAGTTATTCAAATTTAAGGGCAGAGTTAAATCTATTTCTTTCAAAACATTCATTATAACTTGGCACTAGAAAGAGTCCGTGTACTGACAAAACACTTATATAGTTCTATGCATGAGTAACGCGTTAAACTGATTATAAAAATCTTTAAGATTTAGATCAGCTTTTTTATAGAGGTAAATAAATAAAGGTTGGTTCTTTTTGCACGTAAAATGTTACCCCGCCAGAGGAAGTAAGCTAAGAATTTCTGAATTTTAGCACTATTTTGTTAGATATCTAACATTATGTGCGTGCACTTACTTAGCACACATTAACGAATCTTACACGATATATTAATTGAGAAAAACTTTCTTGATATTTTGTTAAGCCGTTAACGATTTGTCCACATAGTTTATTTTCATTAAGTGAAATTGATTCGCTTATCGTTCTACTCCATTGTACTCCTAATATGTTCAGTTTTTGTACCAAATTATATTTCTTTTGATAATTAACTTCCATCTTTTGGTAAATTACCATATTTTCGTTTTTTTGTTTATTTAGTTGTATTTCAGTTTGTAACGGACTTTGGTCTATTATATTCAGTATCAATTCTAGCTCTCTAGGATTTTATAATTATATTTCTATCGTCTACGTATGTTAATGACTTTAGATATATGCCATTATATCCTATAACCATTATATTTTGTTCTATTTTGCATGAATGCGGTACAAAACAGAAAAGATGTGGAAGGGGTCCCGCGAAGAGAGGCCATTGTTTGTCTTTATTCCTTTCATCCTTTGTTGATTTATATTTAAGTAACGAATGTTGATTTCTAACATTAGTTTTAATAGATTTATACCATTCTTTGGGAATTTTAATTGGCCCATTACTTCAAATAAATATGCTATCTTCACGAGCTCGAAAGTACTTTTTAGGTCACAGACTAACAGTGCCTACTTTTCCCCTACTTTCGAATTTGCGACGTTAATAAAATCTCTTATCTGCACCGATATAAATGCAGCGTCTTGCTTTCCTCGTATCCCTCCCTACACTTGTGGCAATATTTAAGCCAATCTATTGGATATGACTTTTATGTATAATTTTATAATCCCAATTTAATAGGGCTATTTGTTTAAATTT
>JAGDQP010035631.1:0-19483 GCA_022664845.1 Lepisma saccharinum
TAAATTCGTGGAAATTAAATACTACAGCACAAAATATAAACAAAAAATGAGGTGTTGAACATGAAGTTGATAATTATCAAACATGTTAGAACAGAACTTATAAAATGTAATAACATAAAGAGTAGTACATTATGGAATATATTGCGTTTAGAACTGAACTCAATGAATATTTAAGTCTCTACATTCCACGTATGATATTTACTTTATATAGATACAGAATTAATTTTTTGATACTTCAACCCTTTTAAAGTGCATACCGTTTGTAATATACTTATATTACATTCATCTGTATAATGACTATGTAGAAAGGATGTACTTTTAATTTTAACGTCTCCTTTAAAGAATGCTAACGTTTTTGGCATGTTATATAGAACTATATACCATAAAGAATTAGAAATAATCTCGTGCGCTACATGATGATTCCATTTTTTATAATTTAAACAATGTAATTTAAGAATCTGATTAGTTAATGAATCTTGCATATTACAGTAATGTTTAAATTTTAGCCTTGTTTGTTACAGCTCAAGCATGAGAATGTATCCCTGTATTATTAACTTAATTATGAATACTGAAAACAATACAAACGATTATTGGTAACAATAAACTTTTATTAAGCAGTATTATAAATGCATTGATATCGGAAACGTTTCTTAACAAGGAAGATGAGAAAATAAAATAAATAAATTGGAGGCTTTACAAACTCAAATGTCATTCACAATTTTTTAACTTAAGTAAACTAAATTGTTTTTACCAAAAATGCTTGTTTACGATAGTATATTATTGACTTGCAAGAGTTTAAAATTTTATTCTATGCTTTTAACGATGTTTAATTCTTTCAAAGAATTTTTACAGCACTTAAATGTGAAACAATAAAAAATTGTAAGTGATATTCCTGTATTATTTCATTGTATGATAAAACTTCCAGATGAATTATCACGCGATAGTTCAAATCGTTATAACACAGAGTGCACAACGATTACGAATTAATTGTGCAAGTCTATGGAGTTGATACAGTATTTGTAAAATCATTAACAAGTCCAATGGATGCATAAGTTGTTTCAAGTAAAGAAACTAAAAGGTTTGAATGATGAAGGTTGTCCCTCCCTTAGTAGAAAAATTATATCAATGTAAAGAGTTGTACTTATATAACTATGGAAGTGAATGCTAGCACCATATGAAAATGTTTCCAACTTCAATATAGGGTAGAGTTGCAATATCTGAAAGTTGTCGAAGATGTGTTCAAAATTATATTCGAAATTATGTTCGTATCACTTAAACTAATGTGTTATTTCTTTCATGGGTGTGAAAGATTTTTTATTACTGTATAGCTCTTGATTTTTTATTTTCGAAGAAATATAAATAAGATATTGTCTTAAAAGGAAAAAAATAAGAATTACTTTTATTTCAAGGAAAATTTAAATACTACTTTAAGTTAATATCTTTTATTAAAGTTATTTTTCTATTTCAGAAAATGGAAACTTATTCCTTCACTGAAAAATATTATGAAATTTGATTTTAGTTAAAGTAAAGAAGCTAGATAAAATATTCTTTAACTGAAAATTAAAATTTGGTTAAAGCAAATTAAATATTTTACATTACCATTAATTTATTTTATCATAGCTCGGATAAAATTGTAAGTAAAAATTACTTTTAATAAAAAGCTTACTGGAAGAAATATATAAGATCTTAGAACATTATTAAGTAAAAAAAATTTTGTAATTAGAAATTTAAATTAAAAGATAAAGCAAAGCTCCTTTAACAATAATATTTAGTAAGTAAAGTTTTTAAGATTTATGAAATTTGCTAAGTAGAAAATTATTTATAAGAATTTAAATTTATCTCAAGTGTAAAAATAAAGAAAGTTTTCTTGAAGTGAGAATATTGAAGATTGATGTTTCTTAGTAAAACCTATTATTTGAAGTAATGAAATTGTATTAAATAAAATTTTCCTTAAAATAAATCATTTCACAAAAACTTTGAATTACTTCCAAACAATTTCGTTAACTTAAATAATTCTCTAAAACTAAAAATAATTTATAGTAGAACATGTGTAATATATTTATATAAAATACTTCGTACTTATTATTACACTTTTGTTAACAAAACAATTTTTATTAAGCATTGCATAAATAACAAATATTTTTAAAATTTGTTGAAAAATAAACTGAATTATAGTGAGTATCGCTTTATTAAAAATATTTTAACCAAAATATCTAAGCAAAATACTTCATAGTTTTACTTCATAGTAAACTTTCCTTTAACTAAAGTAGTTTAGAAATATTACTATTCTTCATTTTAATTTAAATAATTAGCTTAATCAATTGAATAAACTAAAAAATAACCTGCATAAATTAACTAAAATATAATAAGAGATACTAAAAGTTTTTTTAAGGAAAATAAATCAAGCAGAAAAAATTCTTTAATTTAAAAATAGATGAGATTGTATTAAGCATTAAGTAAATAAGTTATAGATATTTTTAATTTAACTAAAATACAAATAATAAACAATGTTTTCATTAAATTATAATACAAGTAGTTCACATGAAATTTTATAAAGTAAAAAATAATGTCACATGAATTTTTAAGTTAAATAGTAAGTTGCAACAATTGTATTTAAAATAATTTCCTAATCAAAATTTCCTTTGAGTTAAATAATTTCGTCATATATTTTTAAGTAACATAATTTTAAAAAATTCCTAAATAAAAATTATCAAACTTTATTTTTTGTTCGCAATGTGAAACTTTAACAAAACTTTATGTTAAGTAAAATTATTTTGTAATTATTTAAACTTGAGAAAACTACTATTCCTTTAAATATTAAAGATGAATGGGAATGCTTTTTTTACTTCTATCTACTAGAAAATAAACCATCCTTCAAACTTTGCAATACTGATATTACTTTAAAGAAACATTAAGAACTCGTGATTCCCAAACTTGTAATAAGTCAACTTTATTCTATAAAAAGAATAGGATATACAAAGTAAAAATAAATACTAGCTTTAAAACTTACATTTCGAAATTATATAAAGTAATTTTGACCTGCCGTTGAAAGAAAGCAAACTTTCAAATCGTATAGTTAAGGATTATTGATATAGACATTTTGTTTCCAACTTAGGCAGTAGAAGGCAGCATAACTTAATTCATAAGTATACTTAAGATATTCAAAATTTAAACATTATCAAAATGTTCATGATTTCAAAGATAAACATGATAAAAATATGAAAAAATCACAGGATCAGTCTATATGTGTGTGTCTCCAAAAGACCTTACTTCATCTTCAAACCGTGTAACACAACGATGTCTCTGTCGATTACATACATTATAGAAACATTCTGCACACAATAAAGGACAATTGTTTTTATAGTTCCAATATTCGATAGCTTCGAAATTACGCTGATCATCATTCCTGTAAAGCACACATTCACAAGAATTTTTAGTTCACTAGAACACAGAGTGGTAGATGTAACTTCAATGTTCTGCACAACACTATCAGTTTCATCTGCACTTAAACTAAAATATCCTTCATCTCTGTCGGAGTTAGATTCTCCCTTTAAACTTGAGGCAGGTGCATTGTGGTAATTAACGGAAGGATTCTCTACCAAGAGTTCAACGACTTCACAGGCATAAACTGTCTCGTAAAATCGCATACTTTTAGTAGCGTCCAATATCATAGCTAAAGCACAACTACACAAATGCTTACATGGCATGACCTACTTTCTGAGTAACATGATTCAGCTCACGCCGTCGAAACTCATGTCATTAAAGAATGTCCAGAAACACGTTCTAGCACTTTCGCCAGCGTCATAGGTTGGAAAGGAAAGAAAATGTCACCTGCGTGAATAACACCTTGAAGTTAAATGACAACATTATGTAAAAATAGCTTGGCGAAACACACTCCAATCATCAAAAAAGCTTCGTCCCCACCCCCCACGAACACGGTATGTTCAAAACAACAAACACTCGTGTTAACCCCATTCTCCATTCATGTGAAAGAATGTCAAACAACTTGTTCTATCTTGCTGTGCGTCGACCCATTGTCCATTTCAAAGAAAGAAATTTTTTTGTGGACACCTGCACAGTTAAATTCTTATACAAGCCGTAGCCTGCTGTAACAAGCTCCTGAGCATCAAAAGGAGACAACAATAAATAGTAAGTTAAAGATAATTCAATTGACGCTGCTGTGAATCAAGCGGCAGACATAAAAATAAACTTTTCCCCCTTCCGTAGCAGCGTAGGTTTGAAGCGACGAAAGACTTGCGTCGAACCTTTGTTAAACCGCTGTCAATGAAGCGGAAGACAAAAATTTATTGTGAACATCTGCGTCCTTCTTTGAGCATCAAACAAATGTGAAACAACTAGTTCTCTCTTCTGAGCACCACAGCTGCAAATCAACTTGTTCTATCTTGCTACGCGTCGACTCCTTTCAAAGAAACAAGTCTGCGCATGCGTAGATTCTAACTCCCAAGCACGAAAGAGTCTAACCATCATCAAACAGTACTTCCACAGCAGTCATGGCGAAACGATAGCAGTTACAGCGGCCCGGTCACTTAAATATTGCGGTAACACCGAAGGCGACAGCAAGGCTGGCAGCAGTAACAGCGACGACGACACCGGCAACGGAAGCGCCGTAAACCATTTGTATCAGTTTATAAAGAATGTGTGTTCAATCCCCGACATATCATTCTCTGAAGAAATGATGAATAAATATTTGCTTATATTAAAAACATCGAAGTCCCTAAATTTTATTTCAATATGCTAATATATTATGTCTATGTTAGGTGAACACTTCTACTGAAAGGCAAAGAAAAGTAAAAAATCAGCTATTTATTTAATACTCAAATAATTCAATTCGTATCTATACTACTCGGAATTTTATTCATTATCAATTAATATTCATCAAATTTAAGTTGAGACAACATATAAACAAAGAAAATAACCTTCTGTTAGAGGGTGCTGTACCTCCACTCCTTCCCCCGCCTGACGTACAACCTCCAAGTTAATAAACCTGTTTCAAAACAATGCTATCATATTGTATAATGTTGGGTACTATTCTACTCTATGCTTTGAACTAGTTATTTGTAGTTGCTTATTCTTGCATTTGTAAAACGAAATGTTGTTTCCCGTTTAAAATTCGCAATAAAAATACCTACACATTCTACTCAATTTGTATTTTAGCGGTGTCATACCATGAATCCGTCCAGCCATAAACAAGGGGCAATAAAGAACTACCTGCTTGTGAATTTAGGCTTTTCTGATACCTCACGTCAATTTTTCTATTTTGTTTACAAAATTCTTTCGGATCTTCCAGCTGTTACAGCAGAAACAAACTTGAAAGACCATGCCCCCGGGGACTGGTTTGACCGTGCGATAAAGAAAATAAAGATTTGGGGGAGATGACTCGTTTCAAGTTTAATAATATTTCCGACTATTTCTTGCAGAAGCCGGTTCTGTAAGTGAGTGTTTTGAATATAGTCAGAGGTGTGTTCTTGCTGGAGATTCTAAGAAAGACGAAATAACCAGTTATTGATAAAAGTTTCTCTCACTAACAACAAATTGAATTTCAAACTGTTCTAATTGTCCTCACTTCTTTGATTTTGGGAATATAGCAGTAAAGTGAATTTCTCTACAGAATAAAATTGAAGTTTTCACGTTAGTCTTTCAGTAAAAGTTTGCATTTTCATATAAAGGTCAATTGACTAACAATTGTGTTCATGTTACAAATCGATGTTGTATATGTTAAGTTATGCGTGTGACACTATGAGTGTAACTTTGATCGGCGCATGTGGTTGCAAATCAAATTGTAAAATTACAATCACCTTAAGTAACTTAAAATGTTTAATCAATAAAATATTAATTTCATGTATTCATGTAAGTATTAAATCGTTTGGAGTTCAAACTTGGTAGTCGTTGTACTTATGATTTTATCTTCTGTGGTGTATTTACGCATCATCTTCGTTAAAGGATCTATGAACCGCTATTTAAAGCACGGCTTACAATATTTAAAGGATCTAATATTCTACACTGTGGCAATGGCGCAATCAAGAGAGCAAGATGAATGCGTGATTACAAATCCACAGCATACTGACAGTTAGTACACGGATAAGACAGTCCGACATCATTTAGACACAAAAATGGAATGAACAAGTAAGTCAGTACGTTGTTAGGCTAAAGGAACAAGCTATTTTGTATAGGTTTAGACGAGAGAGGAATGAATTTGTACGAGACCAGTTGCTACGAGGTATGGTGTAAGTACAGTTAAGTAATCGATTCCTAAAGGATTCAACCATGACACTAAGAAAGCTATTTCTATGATTAAAGGAGTCGAAGACACTTCCCAGAATTGCATACGATCGAATACTACACAAACTGTATGTTCAATCGCTACAGATAACAGAAATAACCGTGAAACGAAAGGGTATCGAAACCAGGTGAAACAAAGGGGTTCAAAGTGTGGACTATTCCATTTAATTGCTAATAGGTATGTTGCCTTTAATAAGCTATGTTGAATATGTCTGGGTTACCATAACTTTTTTCGTTGTTGTGAAATTACAAAGGCAGCGTTTGTCAAAGTTGTTTCAGCTATAGACAACGGTACACTATCAGTTCCATGAACAAGATTCTATATCTTCGATGCCACCACTTGTCCATGAGAAACAGCCTTCATCAGTTTCCTTAGATATAATAGAAGATGAGTTAGACGACAAGGATACAAACCGGAATACTAAGCGTCAATTGTAGGGTAGATTAGAGGAAGTTAAATGACGATGATGAAATACACTGTATTGAGAGATTGGAACAATAGGTGGAAATATTGTGTATAGTCACAACAGTGGTTATCAGCAGAGATGTCAAAGCAGATAAAGTTGATAGACAAGAACCAAAGAAGAATGGGAGGTAGGACTACATTGACAGAAGCGTCGCATGTACAAATTTCTAACAAAGCCGATGAGATTGGTGCACCTAGATAGAACATTGCAACATTGAAAACCGAACAATTAATATATCAAGAGAAAGCAGACGTTAAAAGTACACTAGAAGAGTTAACGTTCTCAAGATGACATACTGTGGACAGGCCATTAATAAAACAGGAGGAGAGGAAGAAATCAGAGGATAAAGCAGATATTGAAAGCTGGCCAGAGCTAAGTGAGACCGTAAAACCGGAAATATAGAGTAGTAAGCGTTCAAATAAGAGGCAATAATATAAAGGCAAAAGTGAAAAATTGAGTATTGATTCCAAGAAAGAAAGGTTAATAAAATTTGTAGATAAACTTGAGTACGCACCTAGGATGAAACTAGCAGCGTTCTTGAAATAAAGAACATGCTGATATTTTGGCTAGAGAATAATCAACTAGAATTAGGTGAATCGTATATAACGCATCTAGAAGGTCCTCAAGTGACTGATACATTCTAATAATGAATTAGCTAGTGAGTGGCACATAATGTGGAGATAAGCCATGTATTAATTCTATACGTTTGAATTAAGTTAGATTACGTTTCAATTAAGGTTATTAGATTTGCCTTCATTACAATGAAGTGTACACGATTTGAAAATGTGCTGATGTGAAGCTGAACATTGATTTCCTTGATTAACTGGAATATTTTGAATATGTTTTCGTAAAGTTTTGTAGATATGCTTTTCATTCCGTTAGATCATAGAGGAGCAAAAACGCTGATTATAGTGCTAGTGCTTGGAGCAGTTTTAGAATTATGTTTTGTTCTATAAACGTTGCTAATTGAGTTGGAATGTAAATTATCATGTCGTTGGTTTGATATAAATATAATGCTGTAGTCTATATACTCGAGTGCTTATGAGTGTTTATGATTCATATGTAAGGGAAACTTGGCAAAGTGATGTACGAATAATATTGTGCTTGGCCGCTTGTAATTAAATGATTATGAGTTCAAACCTTATGATTTTATCTTCTGAGGCGTATTTATTCATCATCTTCGTTAAAGGATCTATCCCCGGTTATTAAATTTAAAACATGGCTTGTAATTTTTAAATAATTTAATATTCTACACTTTAACAAACAGTGCTGATTATTTTTCGTGCTTTTAATTTTCTGAACGCATTTAGAAATTGCCATAATCCTGAAGTAAAATATATGTGTTTTACAGATCACTCCCGAGAAGGTGATATTTTCGATCTCTCGCTGTGACGAGAGGTTGTAAAATTAGGTAGAGTATGTTGTTACTTATTATTACCACTCCTTAAGAAATTTCTGGAAGTTATTTGCTCTCTGCAGGCGGATTCCGTAATCACTTCTCTGAAATGAACGCTTGGTGTCTGATATTGTAAAACTTTCTTAAACAATTCCTTTTAACCACAGAATGCCGTTAGAACATAGAAGAATTTGATAGTGGGCTAGCGGCATTTTGACGATACATAGCAAATTTGTTATCTGGAAGGTTGGCATCATTGGTTGCCTTTGTAGAATCATGGCGTCAACGAGTCACGAAGGCTCGGCTTGTTCCGTACTCTCAGCCTCAGCAGCTTTAGCAGTGAGACCGCGAGGAGCAAACTGTGACTTGAATTTTATACATCTTTGGCTCAGGCCATGAAAAGGAAGCAGAGAGCACGTGGGAAGGAAATTGGCCAGGGAATAGTTTTATACTTCCAATGTGACTGAAAAAATTTACGATACTCCTGTCAGTAGGATCGATCCCATTACATTCCGTAGCGATGCCAACCAACAGAGCTACAGCTCCTCGGTCAAACTATGACATCACAGAGCGTTTAGTTGGATATCAAAGGATGATATGGAATTAAGGTATAGGTATGTCACGGCGGATGGATGTCTACATAAATACGTTTTTTATTTCTATGAGTTCCATTATTTACAAAAATAAGATCGTATTTATATGTGGTTATCTTATATTTCTCTTTGTAAGTGATGCTTAGAGGAGAGTAGGTTTATCCTGGGATGTAGATTGTCCAGTAGGGCGCCTTCTCTGATTTCCTTGCAAACATTTCTTCATTTTAGTTTAGTAAAAAAAGTGTATACCCTGGAATGGTATACATTCCAGTATTGGTTTGAATGAATTTAGGTCGTGTAAACAGCAGGCGTAATCTGACTTATGTCTAAATACATTCAATGAATGAAAAATCATAGTTTTTCGAACACAACAAGATCCACAGGTATACGAGGCTTGGCTAAATAATGACGGAACTGGCAAACTTTGTCAGTAGTATACGTAGAGCAGTGGGGAGCGCATGCGCTCAGAGCAACCTTGAACCTTCGAGAAGAGAATGATATGAGTTTCCTCTCTCAGTTGTGTTTAGTGAGCAGCGATTGAAAAGAGAGGTGTGCAATCGTGTTGCCAGTAGAATGGCAAAGGCTCCTACATGAGGTTTTTTGGTACCTTTTTAGCGCAAACTCTTCGCATGTTCAAATGGTCGTGAAGAATTTCACGGACAGACTTTATCGACGCCCACCATGTCTGCTATAATTCGAATGCTGAGCCTGTGATCTTTCCGGACAATGTCATTCACTTTTGCCACATTTTCCTATGTTGTTGCTGTGCCTTGACGACCCGGTCAACGGTCATCATCAACGTTCTCGCGTCTCTTGCTGAAGCGTTTGTGTCACTCAAACACTCGCGTATGGGACATCGTATTATCACCATACACATCCTGCAAGTTTCACACACTCAGTCGGTGATTTCTTTAATTTCATAAGGAATTTCAAGTTAATGTGCTGCTCAATTTTCACATTTGCCATTCTTCTGGCAACGCGATTGCACACCTCGCTCTTCAATTGCTACTCACAAACTAAACACGACTGAGAGCGGCAACTCATGTATATTATTCTCTTCTCGAAGGTTCGAGGTTGCTCTGCGCGCATGCGCTCCCCACTGCTCCACGTATTTTACTGGCAGGGTTTTCAGTCCCGTTGTATTTTAGCCAGGCCTCATATGCATGTGATTGTACTTTATTGACTGTCCCATATTAGGCGAAAATATTCTGTTTAGTAAATAGATTTTATTAATGCTATATATTATATAACTATTAATTTAAAGAATCATACAATCGCATAAACTCATGATACGTAATGCCATGTTTAAAAGTAATGATACGAATCATATAAAAGTAGATAAAAATGCATCGTGACAAAATTCACAAAATAATGTCTTTGATGCTATAACAGCAGCAAATGTAAAATATATGGTTTTATTATGATGTAGATGCACTATGAGAGGTTATACGTATTACATTCATTGTATTTACATATTCTCAATAAAAAATTTCGGAAAAACAATTAGGAATGTTGTGAAAATGTTTGAGAATTACCCGAACGGTGAAGAACAAAATTCTAGAGTGGGTAAATCAAGCACCCTTGATGCAGTGGTTATGTGAGCCGAGTTAACAACAGAGCTGAAAGAGGTCACCGGGTAATTCCGGTAAATTTTTAGACCTGGACACTGGGTCTATGCAAGGGACCCGGTCTGACCAGGTGGCCCGGAGTGCGAAGCACAAACCTTATTATAAAAACTGTTGCGTTTGAACAGTCTTTCTACCTGATGAACGGCGAGCAGGGGTGTTACTCCCTTAGAGTACAAAAAATACGACGCCGTAAAGCTCCTAAAAATAGTAATAACATGGAAATAATCTCATATCCCTAGAAAGAAGAAAAATACCACCGGAGGTGTGAAAATACCCCCTCGAAAAGGCTATACTGAAAGAATTTTGTGTTTGAAGTATTAAATAGGATAAAAGCATTAAAATGTTTTAAAACTCTCAAAAATGAACTTTTTCCTTTCACTCTCAATGAATTTCACATATTATAATATAATATTGGTTGATTTTAACTCGAGGAGCAGGACCAGTCAACGGGTCGAGATTTGTCACCGGGTCAATTAGGTCAAGATTCGATCATCGGGTCGCCGACCTAACTCAGTCTAGTGATTTCGGTCAAGACTGAGTCTCGAGTCAAGACCCGGTCAAATAGGTCATTCGGATCGCGTTTCGGACCGGATTGCATATGTTCGGATCAGGTTGGGTCATCAACAATGACCTGTTTTCAGCTCTGGTTAGCAATAAATATACTGAGTAGATAGTTCCGAGTTCTGATATTGCCTATGCTTGACAGGTTTCCCAGAGTTCTTGGCAATTTCATCGGGCAAATGGGATGGTAAGGTCCTGGTTGCTATATTTTCAACTTTTGCCGTCAAAAGAGTCATTCCTAAATCATGTGATGGCCTTAGGCCATATCTGCCGGTCGATTCCACAGAAAATTAATTAATTAAAATTAAAATTGGAGGAGGAGAAATTGAATGTAGAAATGCTGATTATTAACATAAAATATACCGGTATGTACTGAATAGAATCCGGTTTTGCGTTCCTGAGATCATTAGTACAATTTCTGATGATAGAAATGGGTCTTATTTGAGCCAAATTTAAAGTCAGTCAGCTTCTGGATGGTTGCACTATACTTTTGATGTCAATATAATAACATAATCAACAGTGAAAAAGAAACTAGGAAAACCTTCAGGGCGGTCTATGTAATTGAGTTGAGAGTGTTTGAACAGTTGCTGTTCTCTTACTGATACAGCGCCATCACGGAAATATGGTTTACCTTGGAAGTTCCTGCGAACCGACTTTATCTTCTCCATGCTTAAATTCAAAAATTAAAAAGAAAAATCTAAAACATGATCGATCTCCAGTGTACATCCAACACGTGATCTCCTTTTTTATAGCCAAAAATATATACTCAAATGGTATGATCAGTGTGCCAAATTTGGCATCTGTGGATATCACCATTTCGGAGATCTTCCAGAAAAGTAACCTTCGCTCAGCTCAGTAAGTCATCTTAGATAAAACAACTACAGAAGATACTTGATTGTTATATTAAATGTAACGCATGAGAATACTTAGGCTTCCGACAATTTGAGTCAAAAAGGTTGTAAGCGATTACACGCAATGAGAAATAATGTGAAATTGTTCGAAAAGAAAAATAATATATAGCTCAACCGTCCAAGTTATCCAAGTATTCGTCTGATACTTTTGAACAAGTTCCTGGTACTTTTGAGTTAGTCTGGAAGCTGTTAACCTTTCCTCTGATATTTCTTAATAGTTAGAAGGGATACCAAAATAATCATTAGAGAAAGCGGTGGTATAGGGTGAGGTAATTAGTGACCATTAAACTTCACACGTTGGCGCACGAGTGAGACGGATTAACTGCAAAGTTTGTTCAACTTCCGTTAATTACCGAGGGCTGTTTACTACTCTTGTTCTGGCACTGACATTTCTGCACACAAAGATTACCTTCTTCCTTTTTATGAAGTGCCCTCAATTAAGTCTCTGATTCTTATTTCTGTATATTCTTACAAGGGAACCTCGCTTTGTGTCAACCAAATTGAGTAATACGACTAAACCTATTCGAAAGAACATCATAAATAAAGAAGCACAAATACCAGGAAACCCCAAGAAAATTATTAAAAGAAAAAAACATTCTTACTTAAGTACTAGTAATGTGCAATTGATGTAGGAAAAATGTATTGACGATGTTGGAATATTAATTGAAAAAAGGTGATAAAATGTAGGATAATACGATATTTTACTTAAAGAAGATGACGTTATTTGTAAAAACAAATTAAACGATAAAGAAATAAAATGATAGATTTTCATCAGATAACAAAAGTGTGTACAATTTCTACACAGTCGTTGAAGCAATATGTATTTGCACAATGAGTGTGGCGCATAAAGAGTAGAGCTTAACATGATCTTTTACAACAGTTGTCAATGGTCATTTGTTATGTTAAGTCAATTACCAACATGGACAGGAACTTTCTCAGGCAACTCATCAAGGTGTCCAGCTTTGTAAAATGCGTATTTAATATTAGTTTTAAAAAGAGGTGCCGAAAACTGAAACTGTGTTAATTACCAAATAAAGCTTGATGAAGTTTCATTTCCAAAATTTATATTCTAGAGTTAAATGCTATGGCATGCTATGGCATTATATACTTAACAAAAGTTTTGTATAGTCTAAAGAAATAGACTTCGAATCTTTATTATTTGAAAACTCTTCATTTTCCGAACGACAACTTTGTTCTTATCAATAAAACACGATTTTGCAATACCTATTTACGAGTTCGTTCATTTTATATATTTCGTGCTGGTTTTTATACCTTTTTCATAATTCACATTGACTTGCTCTAATTTTCTTAGGGTTTCTGGGGTCACAAATTTGGTATTCTTCTTAATTTATTATATTCTTCCGAATAAGTCTAGTCCCATTACCCGACTTTGCTGACACCATGCGAGATTCCCTTTCCTTGTTAGACAACAAAAGGTGATAACTTGAATTCAGAAAACGTTTAAGCACTATATATATTGTGTTTCTTTCTAAATAATTTGCATCTCGTTTGGGAAAGTATATAATCAATGTGGCATTCCAAAATTTTCAGTTGGTTTCGTATAGAGTCACAATTTATTGTGGTTGATTTGACAACTAAAGCATACAAGGGAATACTTGAAAGCAACAGACAAAAATATGCCAGTTATTTCAGAATACGATTATGCATTAGAATAGCTTTTCCTTAAGAATTAATCTTCCTAATACACGAAACAGGTTTAAAACTTCCGTAAAAGCTTATTGAGAAAATAAGAGACAAAGTGGGTTTCTTCATAAGTATATTTATTCTAGAATCTTCCTTATCTACGTAAGAATGAACATTTTATCATCCTCCACTTCATTATAGTTCTGCCGATATCAACAGGTCTTTCACGAGAATACTAACACTCTCCACCCATCCAGGTATGGCGTTAACCAGATTTTACGTTAGTATGTCCCCTTTCCTAGGCAATAACAACTTCCAAGGCATCCCCCACGGAAGTCCGAATAATGTTATGGTGGTAGAATACATGTTATGCCTGTGAAAAATTTTCTCAGCTGCTTTCCTCGCATTTGAGAGTTAGACACGCAAAACCAATTCAATGTTGTTTTTTGTCATTGCTATGTTCATATTTCCTCCAAAGTGATTCGGGATCTATTTAGGCCTAAATGGGAGCTTTCAGCCGTAAGTCGATAGCTTTATCTTTATTTGATGATACATAATGACATACTAGTATCAGTTTACCTTGCCTAGAAACCTTCTGGTAAGAAATTTGGCTCCATGCAGAATCTTCATAATCATCATCAATGGTCAGTGGGTGTTCATATAGCGTAAAGCCGAGAGAGATCGCGCACCATTCAAGAAAAATTCACTAAATTCTATTTTCTATGCAAACTTCTCAAAAATTACACAATACATTCTTTAGTATCTTATACACATGTACATTAGTCTTTGATATAAGTCAATGTAAATTTATGCTTAATTTGTGCAAACTATCCTATTAGGTAGAAAAGATTGTGCACATGGATAAGAGAGACTGCGCATGAGAATAAGATAACATTCGATAGTACGAACAAAATAGAAACTACTTGTTGTTATCGAAAACATTAGAAACTGTTGTACTACAAAAAGTAATTAGCTAAAGCAGCTTGAATATTCCTATTGAATGTTACATTTCTTAATCTTGACAGTATTTATAAACTTTACCAATACAATCGTAACTGGTCAGAGGAATAGAATTTTATGCTCTTCACACAGTGTATTCCTTCGTCAAGCAGTGGCCCAGGGTCACAAATGACACCGAAACTTAGCCCAGATTTATACATAACTTTGCGCGATCTCTCCTTTTATTGTATTAAATAAATGAACTGCATAGACTTTCCTACTTAGCTGCTTGCGCGAAGTAACCTCATTAGGTAGGAGAGATTACACCCCACATAGCTTGGGAGCAAATTTCCAAGATGACCGCAAACTGCGTACAACACTAATTCTGACAACAACTCTCAATATACACAGAAATTCAACTGACAAGTCTGCCAGTAACGTATTCACTTGTTCTTAACTAGCAACACGTCAGTCCAATCCCTTCCCGTCTTTCCAGAACCTACGCAATCTCTCGTACCACGCCATCTCTACCGGCTTTACCCTAAATAAGGTGATATATTTGGAGTATTACAAACAGAACGTAGCTATTCATGTGAGCTTGCATCATACATTAAGTTAATTGTTGACTCTAGAAGCACAAGGTTCTTTAACGTGTAGAAAATCGCTAATCAACTGGCCTTCTAGACCAGTGGTTTTTAAATTTTCTTTACTCACAGGCCGGCAAATTACAGGAAAAATCTTTCATGGGCCAGGAAGATTCACTAAGTTTATTTGACGTTCAATGGATAGTAGCATATTTTCATATTCTAGTTGTTTTGGGAAGGAAATATAAATTTTAATCTCAATTTTGTACTGTCGAAATCTACAAAATAAGTGTTAAATTTGAATATATTGATTAGCCGAGGACAGACACAGCAGTATCACGGACCTGCGGTTGAAAACCACAGCTCTAGACTATTTATTCTACCAAACTTAGTTCAATCATCAATCTGTGTAAATAAAATGTAAAAAAAAAAATGTAGACATTCATTGCTCTATTCTCTAACTCAACGTGTGTGGTACCGGGAAATATGTCAAACTTGAATTTTCTTTTCAGGAGTGTGTGCGTTCACATAATCTTAGTGTTGCATTGTGTATCGAAAAGTCCTTCCCGATTCATTTTTCTTTTCCTCGAATTATGAACATGAAAATGTTACCCTTTATGAAAGGTTTCATTTTCATCTAAATTTATCTTGAAGGAAATGCCATTGATGACAATATTTGCAGTATATTTTCTTTGGAAAACTACTACCATAGAAAGGGGTACGGATACAATATTTGGTTTAGACTATTTTTTTAATGAGATGAGTTATCAGAAAATCACTGAGAAAAGTCTTTCAGGAGATACTTACATGAATATCCTACAAAGAATGAAATCTGATATCTTTCGATCGCAGTATTGGACACACATTTTGATATTAGCGAGAGGAACAAATTCAGGTACTGGAGTAAGAAACTAGAAACGTGCCGAAGGGAACTTTAGAAATCAACTTCTTGAATTTATTTCAATAGAAGGATAAATAAAAAATCAACTTACCTATTGAAAATCTCATAATGTAATCTAGGCCCATGGCCGCCGCTCTTGTCTGAAGCACATACTGCAAAAGGGAAAGGAAACATAAATTATGATACATTTAAATTTGCATATGAATATAGTTCAGTGTAAAATATAACATAATTATTTTCAACTTTAAGTAAACATCTTTTCTTAAATTATCTTAATTGTCTGCTTAGGAAGTGTTAAAATAATGTGTGTAAGAAGTTCATGAGGTCGGTGTTTCTTTCAGAAGATTTTTTTTCGAGGGGTTCGCGGGAGGCTCACAAAAATTATAAATAGTGCATATTGACTCCAATGTACAAAAATATAAATTAAGAATAATATTACTTAACAATATGTCAAACTTCCTTAGTTTGCCTCAAACTATCATGAACGATATTTATATAATGTGTTTTTATATACGTATTTCAGTAAACGCATGAGTAATACGAGTATTGAGACTGATTCTTTCGGTGGAGCGGTTGACAACCCCCAAGGGGGTACCCACTCCGAAAACATACCTAAAAGAAACAGTGCACTAAGTGAAGTTTAGACGTTTCTTGCTCATTTATCTCTCCACGATTACCTTTTAAACACTTCTTTGCACTTCAGTGTCATGAAATATTCCCAACATTTCTACACATTTTCCTAATAATATGTTCGCATAAACTATGGTTCACTGTTTTAAACATCGATTTTTTTATATTCAAGAACAAAAAGAAAAACGCTTAGGATAAACGTTATTCAGATTTCAATGTAAGAACTAACTTTTTCCTCTGCCTCTGTTCATTATTCATGTATTCAGTAGATAATGCCCAGAGGTTGTAGCTTAGATCTTAATCACATTCCAAAACTCCTGCGATCAACCTTCTGGACTGAAATATTCTTTAGTGTCTCTCGCTTACACCAGCCTAGTACTGGAATGATGTCTTGATGGGTCGGTTCTTTTCCTTCTTGTTTTCTGCTGTTAAAGTGCCCAGTGGAAAGTAGCCATGTGTTAGTCATATCTGGAGATTGTTAGAAAATTAAATAAATGAATTCTTCTTGAAAGCTATATAGTAACTTCATTAAATCAATTTATCCAACCTACGTACAAAAATGAAAATTGCGAAAAATTTCACGTTTCTTTCACTAACAAATTGTGACCTAAAGAAGATATTTTAATTATTTTTTTTTATTGAATACAGTTTTTTCCAAAACATTTTGCATCTCTAAACCTAGAGAATACTATGTAATACAATTTGATCCGAAGAAAATATATTTTTAATTTTAAGAGGAAATGTATGTTGTCGAGGGAAGCTCAATATTTTCCCACTACAATCTCATGTACAGTATGGGGGCCTACTATCTAATGAAGTGGACACTCAGTGAATTTTACAACTAATACAATCCTATTATTTTTAATAATCACAACGGAATAAAATAAAATAATTATGTGTTTCCAAACTAGCTGTAGGAGAAGGATTAAAAGCAGTCAACAAGAGTATGGCTATTCGTTTCCTGTGTAACATTTCTAAGAGATAGTTTATCATTTTATACTCCTTAAATGTGTGTTTTGTAGAAGAAGACTCCCTTTTACATAGTGACTTGCTTTCTTTCACTTTTATGAATTTTATGACTGAAAAATGTATTTGAATTGACTGCGAAAGAATGGTATGCTATGAACTATAGACGTGTTCAAAGAAGATTCTTTCCAGTGTTAAACTGTATTTTGTTTAAGAGCTAACGTAAGTCTAATTCTGTTCTTTATCTTGATATATTACTTTCCTACACATACATTCGACAATACAAATAAATTTAAAAGAAAATTCATAGCGAAGGATGAAATGCTTGTATGACACCGAAACTGTTTTCACGACTTGAAGACTAATCGTTCACACCAACTCAAAAATGTTAATCGATATTCTAGATAACATTCATCGCTATATCATGCTTTTTCTCTCTGCTTTACTGTGGCTTCCGATTCGCTGCTATCTATGTAAAAGAAAACCTGTTCCGGTTCCTTTTGGATATAGCTTGAAATATTACGTTCTTGGTCGTACCTGAATCAGTGTATCATTTTCTTCCAAACTTTTGCAAAGGTTACTTTCTGGGGACGCTGAAAAACTCTACGTATGCAATTCTACTAGGTAAATGCTGTCATTGTACCATGATCACTTACTACCTCATCCGTCTTGCCGCGAACTTAAGATTACTGAGAAACGTTATCCTACCAAATGTAAGTTTGCATAAGCGTCAAGGGGAATACAATCCGGAAAACAGAAGAAATAATAAGTAAAACGGACAAATTATACAAATTTTATGCTTCGTACATATATTATGCACACCATATGCATAGTATTTTAAGACGTCACTAACTAGTAACAGCCTACGACCATTAAGGAATAATGGTTAGAATACCAGGTTTAGGTAATGCTTAATAAACATACGTTTTATTATTCTCGTTCATAATGCTTTCTTGAATTTGGTTAAAATAAATCAAAATGAGGTAAAATGAGGAGTCCTCCATAGATGGCATAACTTTCAAACGAAGAAGCATAACTACTATACCATTAGGAAATATGCGTAACACAAATTAGGAAAGGTATTAGGTGACCAAAGCAATTTCTGTTAAAAGCTACTTAGCAAACAAAACAAAGAACGAATTGAATTTTATCAAACTTTCCGCAGTTGCACAAACTCATTTGTGTCTTCACCCTAACGTTTAAAGGCTTGATGAAGCATATCTGAAAATAATTTCAGCTTTCTTTTTCAAACGGAAAGGAGTTTTCTGGGATAAGTGTCTTCATTCGAAAGTAAAGTAGGCAAGTAGAAAATGAATGTTAAGTGCTTCCGCTCAATGACTACTTATTGTTAGACATAACATTCATTCCTCGTTAGCTAAAACTTTACATTCAAGGGCTTTTCAGACTAAGGTACTCTTCAGACACTCTTACACTACAGTGTGTTATTAAACTTTCCATTCAGAAAAGAAGTGACCAGTATTCATCATACATCTCAAAATTCTCCTCGTATGTCAATAAAAAATAAGGTAAAAAGGCAACTCTGCATAAGTGTCCTGCGCCAAGTTTGAATATCTGCGCATCCCCAATGTCGATCCAATGTAGGGTTTAATCTTCACCACTAGACTTTGCTCTTGTTTTTTTTTTAATTATTCTTATTACCTTTGTCTCCTTATCCTTTCTTTGCCTTCCCTTGATATGGTTAACCCCAGTCTGTGAAACTTAAGTTTCTTTAACCAGTTTATACATTTCGTAATTCTCAAAGACCAACGACAACTGTGTTTAAGAATGTAATTTACTCGTTTATGTGAGAATAATAAAGACAATAATCATATTTGCTTAACATTACGCATACCATAGCTTTATATTAGGCGAATATTTCATATACTTATACGCTGTTAAGGCCGCGTTGATACTATAACTGTTATGGCTCCGGCTACCTCCGCGGTGACATATGAAAAAAAAG
>JAGDQP010035632.1:0-19483 GCA_022664845.1 Lepisma saccharinum
ACACAGTCAACCCTTTGTTTATCACTTGCTTTGATAAAAGACTGGCATGCAAATAAAGGATGAACATCTTTGCAAAATGGGCATGCACGAGAAACTGTAGACATATACGCCCTTGTATGGTTACCTTTACCGCCTTTCATTTGTGATTGTTGTGTTTTAGCCCCCTTAATTTCACTTGAGTTTGAATTCATTGTTTCCAACCCTTGGCATCTTTTTTCCAAAAATGAGAGGAATTCAGCAAGCGTAGGAAATTCTTCTTCGATCTTACGTAACTCCCATGCCCTTCTGCTGCTATTGTCTAACCGCGACACAAAGTGTTGAATGAGGATCATGTCTACTAGTTGGCCATCTGTTTTCATTGCTTCCAATGCATTCATGTTGCTTGACGCGGTGTTTACAAACTCCCTTAGCTCGACTGCACTTTCTCTTTGCACCTGCCGAATATTTAAGATTTCATGAATGTATGATGCAGCTATCAGTGTTTTATTTGAATACCTATCTGACAGCAATTGCCATGCTACCCTGTAGTTAGCTTCTGTGATCGGCAAGTTTTGAATAAGTTTTAACGCTTCTCCCTTCAACGATGATCTCAAATATTGAAGCTTTTGAATAATGGCAATGTCGTTATTATTGTGTATAAGCGCCTTGAATGTGTCCTCATAAGGAAGCCACTGCTTGTAATCCCCATCGAAATTAGGAATTTGAATCGAGGGCAGCTTTATTTGTGTATGCGTAGCAACCCTAGATGTGTCATTATTTGAAGACTGACTTTTATGTTCTTGTTTTGATAAAAGCGTTTGTAACTGTGCCTTGACACCGAAATACAAGTTTTCAATTTCTACTCCGGCGTTGTCTGTGTCATCCTCTTCCTCGATTTCAATGGCGTCCTGTATTTCTTGTAGCTTCGCCCACACTGTGCTCAGGTGCTCTACCCGGGCCTTAATGTCTTCCACGTTTTGTTGGCTTTCATCAAATTCGCTTATAAATGTCTGTATGCGCGTAATTTTACCTTTGTACGCGGCGCGTTGACGCATAAGGCGTTGTGTCTCACTCATTTTTCGCAATTGTTTTGGATATGTAAAGGAAAAATAAAGGACGAGCCAGATAACTACTTACTGACCTTATCTCAAGTTGACGTCCGGATGCTGCTGCTGCTGACCTTAGTTGAAGTTGGCGTCTGGCTGCTGCTGCTGACCTTTGGGCTGTGCTGTGCCAACGTTACACTGGTACCTTGAAGCGCGGGAAATGTTCTAACCGACGCTCCCTGATGCCACCATGACAGTTTTGCAATTCACTGAACTTGAAATGTTATTCACTACAACTTACTTTAAACTGCACTCGCGTATCCGGCCCGTGATAGGACCAATTGCTGGTGTGTGTTTGATTGCAATGATATCGGAGGAACACTATTAAAATTTAATAGACTGTAAATCACATAGGGGATTCGCATCCACGGATACACGATTGCTTGATTAATGCGATTTAATGACAGAATTAAATATTACATAATAAAGAAATATATATATATATATATATATATATATGGAATAACACTTGTTAAGAATGATGTCTGATAATGAAATTTACTATTGATCGGTTAAATATAAATGTTAGTTTTGTTGCTTGTTTGTAAGAACACTGAATACAAAAACACTGTCTTTCTCCCGACTGAATCTTAAATTGAACTGTCTGTATTAGTAGCACTCGAGTCAATGTGTGATCTCTATAATGATGTTTATGCTATGATAAGAGCGATGATTGCTCACATTGTTTGTGTACATTGTAATGTTATTACACAACTAACACCCGCGCACTGTGTCGCTGGTCACTCACTTCTGGACCTCACTGGCCATTCTCGCTCTACATTCCAAAAACCTTTTTTTTTCTCTCTCTCTCCCTCCCCACGGGAGTCCTTCTTGGGGTGAAAGACCAAAATCTCTCACTACTTGAGAAAAAGCATTTCAATGCCATCTGTGGGCAAAGAAAAAACAACACTGTTTGGAAGAAAACTCGCAACAAATTGGTACTAATGATCTAATTAGGAAGATGGTTGAAGAGAACTTAGCACATAATATATCAATATGTTCTTTCCATTTTAACTCCATCAAGTATTAAACCAAGAAATTTTGTAAATTGAGAACATTTAATTTCCTTATTTAATATGCGTAATTTCTGTGTAGCATTGATCTTTTGCCGCTTCTTTTTGGAAATAAATGTATTTAGTTTTTTCACTGTTCAATTTTAGTTTATTATGTTGAAACCAGTTTTCTAATTGAGATACTATTGTGTCGATTTTTTGTTGAAGATTTACCATATCGGACTTGATTAGTACATTAGTATCATCAGCATAAAGAATTGTATTTCCTTGTGTGATATGTTGAGGAAGATCGTTGATATATATTAAAAACATTAGCGGTCCGAGTACTGAGCCTTGTGGAACACCAACACACACACACCTTGTGAAAAGAAGATTATATGATTTTAGTACTGCCTGAAATTTCGATGTGTTTGATGAGTTAGTAGATGTGTCAATGTTAAAGTCCCCACATATTATAATTGTGCTGTATTTGAAAATAATCGCATTGAGAAGAATGTCTAAATTATGTAAAAATATATTAACATTTGCGTCAGGCGTTCTATATATCACAATATTTATTTCTGAATATTCTTCATTTTTTTCTCCAGAATATAGAAAGGCTCCTTTTGCTTTGTTTGTAGTGAAAGAAATACTAAACCTATTAAAAAAAGAACTGGTGCCAAGCTCTTCTGCCTTCTTGAAACAGCGACTGAGGTTGGGTGTACTGATCCCTCCCGACCCTCCAGTAATTTGTCCTTGCCTCTGCATCTAGCGGTACCTCGTTTCAGCGATAAAGATACTACGAAAAGGAAAGGAGGATCAAACTTGAAGGGACAGAAAAGAAACTCCGAGATCAGGGAAATGTTCACATCTGGGAAAGATTAGAGTAACAATGCAACCAATTGTGGGAGGTACAGCGAATCTCTTTCCTGTTTCTTAACCGCATATAAAATTGATCATTATGTCTCCTTCTCATTATGTCTCCTTGTATTATTAACAGAGAAACTACAAAGAAGAGAATTCAGCCCTCAATAGTCACGTGGTCTCGGATGTGACGAGTTTGAGAGATACAGTCGCGAAATAGAATTCATCTGGGATAATGAAACCATAAAACAAGTTTGTTTTGGTTCATGTCAATTTATGTTTCCTTCTTTCCTTTCTTTTTTTCAGCTGAAGGTCTAGAGAGAGTTTTCCTATGTTCGTCTCCCTCTCATTTGATTCCGCAAAACGTTACCAATTTTCAAATCAAATAATTGAAAACCATTTTTATCTTTTGAAGTATTTTTAAACATTTGCGAAAGAATAATTAAATCTTCATTGAATAAAGAGGCATTCTAGCTTCAAATAAACCATAGTACTATTGATCTTCATTTAATTTTGTTTTATTTTAGTGGTCATTATGATTGTTTAGCTCATTCTAACGCCTTTTTTACTTCGATCTAGCGACATTTTATATCTAAGAGTTGGCAACGCTGCTGAGACAGTTGACACTTGATATTATATCATTTATATGATATGCAATATAAAAAGGTTATTTTAATGAATACTGTTTACATTTAATACTGTTTACTTTTTTGGCACTGGAGTTCTATGTGACTCACAAGTGGAACAACGTGAATGTGAGTCGAATTTTAGAGTTTTAAATATAAATCCATATGACTCTTTCATAAATGTTTTTGTTATTATTATTTGTAGGTTCTTTTGTCGTTTAGCTGGAAACTCTTTTGTGCCGGCTTAATTGCGTGTTGGGCTATATTTTACGAAACGCAGTTAAAAGGGTAGTGAGACATATCTATACCCATGCACAAGAATCAGAAACAAGCTCATACGCGATCTAGTGTTATTGCGCCCGCTACAATAGGCAAGGCCGCAAGGGTCCCGCATTTGAGTCTAGAAAGGGGGTGGGGGATGAAAAGGGTGGTGGTGATCCTGGACCTGAATCGTGAGGGTAATTGAGGGGTCTAGTGAAAGAACAAGCTATGTCCTTCGAGAAGAAATGAATTGAGGGGTTCGTTTTACTTTATGTACACCAAAGGAAGTAAAATTTACATTGAAATTCAATTTTTCCTTTTGCATAATTTACCAAACAATAAGTTAAGAAGTAAAAAGTTTACCCTTTATCATACAAATTATGACTCAACACAAGTATGATGTATGTTTGTAGTACAACCATGTGGAAAAATCAATATAGCACATCAGAGTTTTAACATGGCTTACATACTTTTGCCTTGGTGTAAATCACGTTCCCAGGGTTACATATGAACTACAGAAAGACAACTTGGGTATCTTCACTGTCCATTATTTCTATGAGTTATTTGTTCTACTCACTCCTACATTCGGGACGGGCGTAAGCCATAGTGCTGTTACCGCCCATACAATTCATTTTATCTTATCACTCCTACATTATTGCGGTTTTTAGCATAGCCCCGAATGCACTCCTTACGGGTTAACTTCCAAAGTTGGTCGTCCATTTCTAGTAAAATTTAGAAAATTTACAGGGAAGAAATGAATAATTTGCTCGATTGTGTTGTTAGTGTATATATATATATATATAAAAAGAAAGAAAGAACGAAAACGAAATTGATTGTATTGACCTAATTCCGAAAATTTTAATTCAAGTCCCGAACACTAAAACTAGATTGAGTAATAATGGGAAATTCTATTGCAAAAAGCAAAGGACTGAAATTTTATATAAATCCCCAATTTGGAGAATGAGTGCTTTCTACAACAAAATTGAACCTAAAGTTAATGTAGATATATTTGGAATGACTTACAAAGAATTTAAAAGAACTGCAGGTGAAGTAATATGATTGTTTCTTGTATCTTGTAATTACTATCATGTACACGCAAGCACTGTAATTAGGCATATTGCCTGGTGTCTTATGTTTTGAATAAATAAATAAATAAAGTTGAGTGTATTTTATTGTACAATCGGTGACAAACATGGAATTATTTGGGAAGCGGAGGGAACAACTTGGCGGAAGGTTACCGCATGATTGGATTGTTACGAGCATTTATATTTTGAACAATGCTACAGGTGTACAGGAACGTTCCCCTGGATGCGAGTTAACAGTATTACTGCTTGTGAAACAATACGGTGATACTGAGAAAAATCTTTGGAACTGTGTGAAAGTCATGGATTAATAAATCTAACAACAAACTGCAAAAGTGTGGTAAGCTTTGTTCAGACGAAAAGAACTGTGACGTATATGAGAACAAAAAGTGTAAAGATACATGACCGCACCTAACTTTACCTAACCTCCACGTTCCCATGGTCAGTAATGTAAGAGATCTACGAAAATGCAAGAAAGAAACTATTAATAATAAATATGAACATATGAAAATATATTTTGATAATATACATGACCGCACCAAACCTTACCTAACCTCCATGGTCACTAATTTAAGATGATGTACGAAAAATCCAAGAAAGCAATTATTAATAATAAATGTGAACATCCCCACCCTGCGCGGTAAACGAACGAAACAGAAAACCAGTGAACTGGACGTAAAAATAGATGATTTTTAAATTTTCGTAGCTTTCATCAGGCTTTTAGTCGAAAACTAGACTGGCGACCAACTTCGGAAGTAATGCCCTCCTTACTGTCAATAAGACCATTGAGATATGCATTTTGAATGTACTCCTGCAGGTTGTAAAACTCGCAAAATAGTGTGCTTTTACCTTTTTCGCGTAACATTGAATAGCTGCATCAGTTGAGGTTAGATCCGTCTGATTTGTTTTTGCAGTCACATGCAAGTCCTTATTTATTTATTGCTTAGCTGCTATTTTCCTAGCGGTTTTATCACTTGCATATTCCTTTCCACCGTTTCTTTTTCTCTACATCTCTTCCATTTGTCTGGGTTACGAATGCGTTTTTTACATCATCTGATACACATGAATCCATGTTTCTCTAAAGCAGGGCTACAGAAGTAAACATTACGTAAACACAAGAATGACCCAATGCATTGCACTGTGAGGAAAAAAAAAGTTTAATAGGCATAAAAGAACGTTTTGTATCAATATTCCTTTATCTGATATCTAATAAACCAATAAGTAACATTCTTATGTTGGAACCTCTGCTACTCCCATAGCAGACACCATCGGTAATTGGCATAGTTCCTCCTCTCACTCGAAATGCTGAAGAGGGCGTATTCAGGAACTTAGAAAATCTGCTGCTATGCAACATGCTTGTAGTTTACATGATAGATGACAGATGGCAGAAGACGACTAGAAATGGCAAAAACTAAATTTTTCAAGATTTGTGGCATAGCTCCCTCTCTCACTAGACCCCTCAAGTGAGACACTGTTTAAATGAAGAAATAGCGGAAATTTTAACGTAACATAGCCGTCACATTGGCCGGGGCTCGTAAGTGACTACCGAGCCGCATAGGTTAGATTTTGCGAGAATCGAACTAATTTTTGTCTTTCGTATGTGAACTGATATTAACACTATCACATAGATAGCCCGTAATAAAAGTTTCGGATAAATTTTACTTTGCCTATCTCGGCCTATGAGCCAGCTTTTGAGCCATATTCACGTCTCAACTCGTTTAAATACACACAGGGATGAGTGTACCAGTAATGGACCTCTCAAGGCTACATAGACTTGAGAAGTATTGAATTAATTTTATAAAGTAAGAAAGAAATTCCTAAATTCATGTAAATCAAAACTGGTACATAAGCGTGTATTACTAATATCTGTAGTGTAAAAGAATACGGTAATATGAGACAGCAATGTACTTGTAATGGGCCACATATTCTTCGAGAGAAATTAGTAATGGGCCCCTAATGTAAATAAATTAGCTTAATTAAAATGAAATATTGTTACCTTACTCATTTATATAGTCGTAACTAGGCGTTGAGGTATTTTTTGTTATATATTATTAGTTCATCTGTCACATGGGCATTTTTTTTTTCTTTTTTTTCTCCATTAGAACAGGAAAACAAACACAGTAATTTTTTAGTAGAAACATGACTTACGTAAGTTGTCAGTTCGATCACTCACTGAAGTAGTCATTGAAGTACAATGCAACGCTTTACATAAAGAAACTTAAAAACCTTAATAATTTCCCCCTCCCCATTGGTTTCACGAAGAAACACAAACGGTTCTTCACCAGAACAACTAAATACTTAAAAATCACTATCTTCTCAGTAACACAACACTGTAAGGACCTTAATCACTTTGATAACTTTTTCTTTTCCATTGCTTCAGGAAGAATCACAAACAATCTAAGTAATTATTTCTAAAATGTAAATAATAAAAATAAGGGGTGATTAAACATGGCCTACAATTGGATTCTGTGGATTTAAGGGCTAAACCTGGTGAAAATGAAAGTGAAATTCATAGAACATTTCTGTTAATTTTGTCCCCTAAAAGTATCCATTTTTTGTTTCACCAGTAGTGTGGCCCATGCTAGACTCGTACCTAAGATGGGCCATTAAGCTTAACAATAATAATAGTGAGTCTGATGTATATTCTAGGCAGGAATGTATTGACTTGTTCATAATTAGTAGCGTCAAACGGGGTGACTTGGGACAGCTGTACAATTTTAGAATTTGGAGTTAGCCACACAGATAACTGATACAGATTTCGCGCGCGATCGTTAGTAGTTGCATTCTGGTATATACAACAAATATTCTGCGTGAAGATTTTGCAAGTCCTGTACGTATATTTGTCTCCTAAAAGTATCATTGTTGATGTCGAATTCTGTAAGAAAACTTAATTGTTGAGAGTTTAATATGTGGTTTCTATAATTAGTTCCATCGGAAAGATATGATGGACTGGCTTCAAAATAATCCAGTGCTGTTTTCTCCGAGTGTGAAAAAGTTTGAACTATACCAGTTGATAGAAAAGCATAAACCCCAAGAAAAAACATTTAGAATAGGTGAAGTCCTGAGAAATAACGGTCACACGGTGCTTCGCGTGCCCCCTTCCATGTGTGAACTTAATGCTATTGAAATGGCCTCGGCAAAGATCCATTTACTGATAGTGCGGGGAAGTAATGTTTCAGGTGATTTGACGCTACGAAGATTAGAAGTGACCAGAGATACCATACAGTCTATGACACCAGAGGATTGGGAAGTGTTCGACAGACACATACCTGGCATCGAGAATCGATGCTGGGAAAAGGATGGATGGATGGAGAACACTATGGATAGTTTTGTATTATCACTTGGGGGGATAGACAGTAATGATGATGATGGAAGCGAGCGATGATAATTCGTTTTCGGACTCTGAACTGGCTCAGTGCTTGACAGACAGTGACGATAACTAATTTTGTTTTGTAAATATTTTGTAATGTCAGGTATAAATATTGTTTGTATATAGAAAAATATATCTTCTTTTTCATATCTTGTAAATAGGAAAAACTCCATACATATGTTCTAAGTAATAAGTATTTATTCTCAGTGTCATGTATATGTATACATATAAAACAAATTGTAAATAGATGTACAAAAAGGCTCTTTTTAGAGCCAACAAATTCTCTCTGAAAAAGCGAAGTCTTCCGAAAATACTGTACACTGATTACTCTAATACAAAATGTAGTGTTAAAAAAAACACTTCGAAAACAATGGTTTGAAAACTCATGTCTGATGGGTTGCATGGACAGCAAATATCCAGAAGTTGATTTTGGGAGGGGTTCACGAACTTTCGGGTGGCTTCAGGGTGTGTCTGGAAATGAAATGTATATTATATTATATACTATACTAATTCTGCATTAAACTCTTAATTTCGGAGGAGGGGAGGACCTATACCTTAAATGCATCTCCGGTTGCATATGTAGCGGGAAACCTACAAATCTGCTAAATTTCGTTTAGGAATATTTTCTCAAGAACTAAGCAATTACTACTGGGGTAGATAATAACAGATAGAATTAGACGCCTCTCAGTTATTTGCAGTAAAGACGGAAGTTTCTGAGAATTTGGGCCATAGTTCAGAAGAACAAGGATTATTTTTTTAATTGAATTGATGTATGGTCTTTAAGCAGCTATGGCTCCGGCTGGGAAGAGTAGCAGAAAGAATGCGGGAAGAAGTCGGCCAAGACCTAAGTTGAAGGTATCATTTACCTGGTGGGACAGTAAAAACCTGGAAAGACCTGTCAGGATGGCCGGCCGCTACGATCGAATCCAGGACCTTTCGAATACGAAGCCAACGTTTTACCAACTGATGTTTTGGTTAACGTAATTTTTTAACATATAATCATAGAAAGTTTCAGCATGTTCCTCGTTTGGCATCCTGAAACCTAAGTCCTCAGCACAACTATCATTAAATTCTTTTGTAATTTCTTGATGTAACTTAAGCAAGGAAACAACTTCTTGCAGGTGGGAGTGCATTCACCCCATCCTCTTTATCAGCACTAGCGGGATAATGTTTGCTTGAAGCTGTTCGCGGAATTTCACTTCCCCCAGAAGGTTGGTGGTCAAGGTCAAAATTATTTTTCACTTGTTTTGTCAGCCGACTTAAAGAAGTTGAAAGATGTTCATTTCTGACCGAGTTTCTTAGGGTTATAAGACATCACCTGTAATCCTTTTATTAGTATGGTGAAAGAAAAGTGGAGATAATAGTCAGGGCCTAGTTTCTAGGTATCATCCCGACATTCAGATCTTAAACTGACGAAAACCTTAGAAATCCTGTTTGGACAGTCGACTTGAGCAGGTCTCGAAGTTTCCCCACCACCTCGTGCTTATGCGAAGTCAACGAACACAACCAGTAGACCACGAGAGCTGAGTCTAGTTGACTGGGTTATTAAAATCCCGAATAAACTTGTGAGCTTCTAAGGACGGAGCCCATATTTTTTTGTAAAGTGGATTGGAACCATTCTGTTCAATGGACTCTCTCGCTGGGTCTGAATTTTTAAATTTGAATTTATTTAACGTCTTTAAGCATCTACGACGCAGGTCGGGATAAGGTAGGAGAAAGTACGGGGAAGGTACCGGCCGGTTCCTTCTTTAAGTTTCCACCAGGCATTCGTTTGGTAAAACTGAGGGAAACTAACAGGATGGCCGGCCGTGGGGTTCGAACCTGTGTCCCTTACTCATTCGATCCGAAGTCACTGACGTTCCCACCTGGGTTACGGGGGATGAGTAGGCTGTGACTGAATTAGTGAATGTACATCTGAGATATTCGCCTTATTTATTATGGAGGAGTTAAGAGGGCTCCTCGCTCTACCGCCCCCCCCTCCCCATTTTAAACATTTTTCAAAATATTTCAAAAACAGAGTACTATCAAAAATGTAAGTTCATAGCGCACTAGAACTTACAAATGACTATGAAATACAATGGACAGCGATCTCGAGATCTTGTGCATTGATGAGTGATACGTTTTCAAAGATTATGACGTCATTATTCAATTGAAGTTTCAGCACTCATCAATCGACAAGATTTCGAGATCGCTGTCCATTGTATTTCATAGTAATTTGTAAGTTCTAGTGCGCTATCAACTTACATTTTTGATAGTACTCTTAGTTTTTGAAATATTTTGAAAAATGTTAGAAATGTGGGGGTTGGAGCGAGAAGTCCTCTTTTCTTCCACTCAGCCTTAAATATACGTGCAAAATGAGTTGTACACACCACAACAATATATTGACATATATAAAAACACTCATCCACACACACAAACACAGACAATGAAACATTAACCATGTCGACAGACTATATCATAATGAGTCCACAACCACCCATATTCAATTTTTTAAATATGAATATGTGATAGTTACAGGATGGAGGGCTACAGGTGGAAGAAAATAAATCACTATTAATAAATATATGGGCCACTCGAGTACGTTTTCAAGCGATGCTCCACGCGTAGTATGCCCTTTATAAGTTATTTGACAGTCTTTTGTACTTTAATGAATTGAGAAGTGGGTCTGGTAAGTATTAGAACTTGACGGGCAACCCTGCGTAGGAAACAGCAGGAGGACTACAGCCATAGACACAGCGGGAGGTGTGGACGCTAAGCAAAAAATAGCGAATTCCTTACCCTCGCATTAAAGTGAGGTGTCATCTGTACAATTTTCATCTCATTCACAAAGATGAGCAAAAGTTCTATTGCAGACAATACACTCAAAGCCTTAGTTACATTTTGCAAACGATTTCGTTGCTGGATAATGGGGGACTTTATTGTCTGTCTAAATATACACTGATACCCCACAAATCGGTAGCCAGGCGTGCAGAATATGTCCGATGCAGCGAGCCTGACTCGGAGGAAATTTAGGCTGCCGGGGAAAATGTGAGCCAACAAACAAAAAATATTAAGGTGCTAATTAATTTCCCGGAAGCTAAAAAAATCTTAGATAACACAACAACAACAACGGCGATGCATAAGCGATTCACAGAATTTCTTCGTAATTGGTTAAGTCAAATAATAGACTACAGTGTATTATCAGGTGTTACAATGACAGCTGATAGCACAGCGCAGGCCAGGATACGATACATCACAGGAAGCTGTACGATAAACTGCGTATATAAAAGAATAATGGAACCTGACTTTTCTAACCTAACCTAACTCGCTGAAGCTTAACTTATAAACAGTAAAAGAATGGAAAAGCTAAAAAATATCAGATTAGTGTGACGCCATTAGCATTCCTCTGCGTGCCACTATATCCGTCTCCGAATCAACTGGAGTGCCTTTTTTATGAATTAATTGTTGTTGTGTGGTTGTACTATTTTTTGTATACCTCCATTTCGGGTTGTGAGTATGGAGGTGTCAGTGATACATAGTTTTTTTTTTGAAAACGAGTGTTTTGGAGCTTGTAATATTGATCGATAGGGTGGTGGACGTTTGGAGTAGATAAAGTAAACCTTAACCCTAAATCCCGCTCTAAATTACCTTGTGCTACTGCAAAATTTCCCTCTTCTTCACCGCCTTTTCTGCTTTATTGTACATCAATACGACACGGCACTACTTGCATCTGTACAATATTCACGAACTCCATATCCTTTTATCCGCATAATTTCTTCTGTAAATTTTCTTGTAGTTCACCTCTCTTCGGAACTTAAACCGTGTTCGATTTGCCGAGGGGGATGCAGGGTTTTTTCCTGGTGCGTGAGGATTAATAATAATAATAAATTTTGTTGCAGAAACAAATGAGAACATCAGATGTATTACAATCGTCAGATATACATTAACAGAAATAAAAGGTTGAAAGTTAAATGTTAGGATTATACATATATACAATCAGCTGCCAACACGTATAAGAAATGAAGAAAACAAATAGAATTAAGAAGCAGCTAAAGGAACACTTGCTGGATAAGGCATATTACGATGTCAAAGAATTCTTACCTTAGAATTCTACAGCATCTCAACTAACTACTGCCTATATCTCAAATTCATTGTTTACATTACAAATTTATTTTCTATGTTAAAAACTTTACTTATTGTCTATTTTATACATCATTTTAATATCGTGCAATACCATTTATTAGTGATCATTATTATGTATTTTGTAAAGCTATTATATATTTTGTACTAATATTATGAATTATGTATAGATTTTGTTCACGTTTAAAACTTATTTGACTGTAATCGACAAAATATAAATATCGTGTAATAGCATTGCTAGTGTCTGAACTCTCCAGACACCAATGTATATTGGTTATTGGAGTAATAAAAATTGAAATTGCATAATAGTCCACTATATGTAAACACAGATTGTTGTATCAGTAACATAAATATTCTACCTATCAATTTCGATTTCAAAGAATTCATGCACACTATATATGCAGTTATTAATAAGTAATTTCTGTACTTTTTTTAAACACCAAAAATGATCTCTTAAAGACAAAGGAAGAAAATTGAAAAATTTAACTGACACATAGTAAAAGGTCGTACTATAGTTACATATAAATAATCGTAAGCAGTTCCTATTTGTAGTTTGATATGTATGAGAGTATCCTAATTCATTGTAAATATGATTGTTTTCCGTGATATAAAGCAAACATTGATATATGAAAATAGCTGGAAGTGTCATAATATTTAATTTAATGAAGCTTAACCTACAGTGTGCATGACTGGAGAGACCAAGCATTAATCTTACACATACTTTTTGTATTTTTCAATAGGCTTTTGATGCAGGACTGACGACCCCAAAGTAGCGTGCAATAACTTGAATGACTATGAATTTGTGCATAGTAGACAGTTTTTAGTACATTTAAACTTAAACACAATCTACGTATTAGATACACTCCTTTAATTTCAGCAGCCACAAAGCAAAAATTACTAAATGGAAAACATATTGCAGATGTAAAACGATGAAACTGTATGTTTTGCTATAAAATTAGAATTTGAATTTAATTTTTAAGACCCTTAGGCAATTTTGGGCTCAGGCCGGATGGATGATGATGGGATAAAGATAATGAGAGAACCCTGAGAAAACAAATGCACACGGTGTTTGTCCATCACAAAGCCCATGTGGCATGAGCAGGGATCGAACTGACGTTATGCTATAAAAGTGAAATAAGCACGAAAAATCTGGAGCGAAGCGGGAACTATTTGCATGGCGGAAGGATTACATGGCAAACGAAACGAGCAACGGAAGTGAGTAGGATAGTAATTGTCGTTGTTTACCTTCATTTCCATACCTGTTTGACCGCGGGGGGTTGTCGAACCAAACTTTGGGTAAACTGCAGTTTATATCACAAAGAAAAATGTAACATTTTCATTAGAAAATCAAAGTTTATGGAACTGTTGAAACGCAAAATATAAAATAGTTGTGAACGAATGGAAAGTACTTTGGAATGAGTGTTAAGCATCATGTGAGTCGTATGAAATGAAAAACGGGTTGACTGTACTTTACGGACCCCACACACAATAATACACGAGTAATGTAACATTTCCAATGTTTAGTGTTGAAATACAAATTATAACAAAATTTCGAGTCATAGAAGTGTGAAAGAGTGAAAGGTAGTAGGGATTGTTTAACTCTTGCGCGTTGGGGGCACAATGTATTGTGTTTGAAACGTCATTTACATCGCATATAATGAAAAAATATCGAACTTGATTCTAACTTACCATTGATATCACTCGCTAGGATACTGTCCGAGTTTTTAGTGGCAAAATACGTGCCATTAATAACATGGAATGCCGTGATAAGTATTTCTCCACATATCGCCATGTTTATTATGTGGGGATCAACTGGAGTGCATATTTAACGAAATGACAGTTTTTCGTAACAATTTTTGGATTGGTGGTTGTAGCTAGTTTATAGAAGTTTCGGTGATAATTATTTTGAAGGTAAGTTGTGTAGAGCTTATATATGGTTCAATATTGTAAAGTTGGTTATAAAGTAAAGTTTATCCAAATAAACTAACCCGTATTTGCTTGTGCGACATTGTTTTCGTAATTTTTGTAGGATAATACGTGCCATTTATTAGAGGAAGTGACGCCATTACTATTTCTCCGCGTGGCACGATCTTTGTATGGGTTGATCAACTTCAGTACCTATTTAGCGAAATAATTATAAGATATTGCCTTTTGTAACACTTTTTTTTGCACTGCTGGCTGTCGCTAGTTGTCTATAGAATTGTCGGTGATGAGTTGTATAGAGTGCAAAACTGTCTTGTTTCATTTTTTTTACATGTTCCTTGTTTTAGAATTACCCCCCCCCCCCCACACATATATATATATATATATATATATATATATAAATCAAATAAATCACAGCCATATTCAATCCATTAGTGGATGAGGCCTCTCCCCGAAGGGAGGAGTTGGTCTACTGCTCCCACGCTGATCAGACGGGTTGGTATATATATATATATATATGAGCTCCTGCGTAGCCTAGTCGGTAGCGCGCTCGACTTCAATGCGAGCGGTCCCGGGTTCGATTCCCGGTGGGGGCACAAAAATTTCGGTGTTGACCCAGCATCGTGAGGACAATTGGGGAGCTGCTGTGAATAAAAGACAGTGGCGATCACAGTGAGAGCTTCGGCTCTCCTCTCCCAACCCGTCTGGTCAGCGTGGGAGTGGTAGACCAACTCCTCCCTTCGGGGAGAGGCCTCATCCACTAGTGGATTGAATATGGCTGTGATTTATTTATATATATATATATAATTAGAATTCTGGTTTTAGAATTAGATATTCTTCAGTTGGCAACAACGAGAAAAAACTTGTGCGCAAATTGTAGTTACTGAAGAGGAAGGGTGGGGGATACAGTTCCACAACTTTAATAAATAGTGCGCAAATTGTATTCCTTCTAAAAATTATGTGCAAATTGTATGCACCGAATTATCTCACTTAACGTTAAGGACTAAAGCGAAGAAAATAGATTAAAAAAAAAGCCTGTTTTAAAAGTTCGAGTACAAACGCCATGTTTATCCTAATATAGAATTGAATCTAAATATTAAGAATTACCATTACTCCGCTTTAGGAACTTTTGCTTTAAGAGTTGCGATGGGCAGTTCACCAAATACGTTACTTGGTTTCAGTATATATAAAATAAGACTAGTGTATTCGAAATGGTATAACGAAATTTCTCCTTATGGAATGGCTGTTATTTATTTGGAACTCCATTCTTGTACGGAGGACTGTTTATGCCTGTATTCCTGTTTCAATAGTGCATGCAAAAAGTTAATTGTCAGATAACCTGGTGATATTGGGCTATTTTATGTTGTATTTCTAGATGCGTCTGGTGAAACTGAGGAGATCCCTGGAAAAGGTTAGTCAGGAAGCTGTTATATCGGTATAATGTGCTGATTTATTGACTATAGAAACTTATCTGAGAGAGAGAAAAGGAGACAGAGAGAGAGAGAAGAAGAAGAAGAAGCAGAAAAAGAGAGATAAAGAGAGAGAGAGAGCTCTTTCTCTCTTTCCCTTTCCTTCTTCTAAGATTTTTTCATTTATTAGAACTGACATTTTTCTCATATACCAATAGAAAATATTGACTGCGACTCGCTGAGCCCTTAACATACCTCATTTGCCATAAAAATTGTGTTTATTGGTAAAAATAATGTTTATTATGTTTCGTGATGTTTAAAATCATCATGTCCAAACTAGTTTCAAAGAGGTTACTTTTTTTTTCATATCTTAATTTACCAATTCCAAATAGAATAACCCTCCCGTGTTCTCTTAACTCTTTTCTTATCGTCAGGTTATGTTGATGAGCTCGTATATACATATTTTTCCTGGTTTGTGTAATGTACTTCTTTCCACATGTACAAGTATTTTTATATACTTCTGAATTCTCCTGTGTATATTGTCGTCTTCGTTTTTAAATGAACAAATTTGACATATGACTTGGACTTAGCTCTGAACGAGATCTGCTAAACATAAGTATTGAAATTGTTTTGATGCTGTTTCATGTACGAAAGAATAGAAAATACACTATGCAAGAAATGATGAATAAAAATTATAATGTCCCTTAGTTTTCTGCGTCTTCAGCAATTTTTAAATTGTATAAATTTTTTTTTAGAAATTTGTGTTACACGAATACACATATCTACTCTACATACTAAGTGTTTCAAAGACTTGTTTGTAGGGTGATCCAAATTTTATGACACTTGTTATAATTTTCACATATTCCCCCAAAATTTTATAAACATTTCTCTGAACTTTGATCGAATATAAATCTGGTCTTCGATCATTTAGATACTGCTGAATTTCAGTTTTAGTTCTTCATCTGCGTGAAGTTGTCATAAAGGATGTTCTGTGTTGTAATTAGATGTGGATTTTATTATGATATTTATGGTAAGTGATTCTGTTGGTGATTTTTCCTTGTTATTTAGTGGTTTTTTATTTATGAACTTGCCTCCATGATATTAGTTCGAAATTAATGGCTCTGATATAGGCCGCGCCATCTTGTTTTCCTGATACTCAGTCAGAGAAGAATACGGGTATTTTAAACACCTGTCTGTTCCATGTTAATCGTCCAGAGGTTGTGAGGGAGGGGCGCTTCTTGTTACGCCAATGTATGTGAGGCAACCTATTCTATAAATGTTGATTTTTAAATTTAAAAAAGAAAGAACGTACGTGGAGACGCTGTCGGAAGCGTGTACATAATATTCTACTGAATTCAGTCAAACTTCCTCGGGTTTACAAGATCAGTGTGATCCTTTGGGACTTGAGAAAGCACAATTGGATCGAGTGAATACTAAGCACTTGCGTTTGAAAGACTGTTCGTGTAATGGTGGCAACATCTATTGTGTGCAAAATGGATTGAAAGTTATTTTTGTTACAAAGTATTTCTGCCTAATAATTCTATTTTTTTTCTCTCTCTCTCTCTTTCATGTCTTGTGTTAACCTCAGTGTGCCGTATGCTAGTAATGAAGAGATCCGGACATAATAGAGGATGCTGTGCTAACGTCAGTATTGGGATGAGTGAGTTCCAAGGGCGTTTGCAAGATGGAAGAGAAGAGTTCGTTTGAAAATGAAATAAATATAAGTACCGAAAGATGCAGTAAAAGCCGCGATAATGAGACGGGAACTGAAGTAGCAAATTCAGTAGATACTGTAGTAAATAAGGACCTTTCGTTACGTGACGAAGAGTGTGAATATGTATCAGTTCAGACTGGTAAAAAAGAAAATGAACGGACTAAACAGAATAGTGTATCTGAAGATTTTGTCAAAGATGATTCACAACTCCGGCAAGAAAAGATGAGTGAAAACCAAAGGGAAACCAATATATCATCGGAAATTGTGAAAGGTACAACCGGTGAACTCTTAAACGAAGACGATAACACTATTGATGAAATACTTCCTCCTAAAGTTGTTGTTGTAAATACTATAAAAGTAGATGATGGAGTAATGGTATCAAGTCAATGTGTTGAAGCAGAGCTGTATGATACAGATTTAATGAGGTTAATCGTTAACAGGTGAGTGAAGTTTATATAGATATATATAAGTATATATATTTCTTATTTCTTTTCTATGTTTGGAACAATAGAGAGAGAAAAAAAAAAACTTAAAACGTTCTTCTTAACATGTATCAGAGTATTTCACTTGATCCTATCAAACTTGATCGGATAATAAGGAATACAAAATATTCTGAGTATATATTGTAAGGGCTTACCTAAACACGTTGACCAGAAATTATATTAATAGTATTTTTCGTAAGGGTCATTCCAGGCCAGTTGAACACATCTTCTCTACCTCATCTTTCTGCGGTTTTGAGTTTATTGCTTGTACCCATGGAGTTTTTTTGTTTTAAAATAATACTTAAAAATTTTGGTTACACTTCCCTACTGCTATCATCAAAATTGTAATCTGGGACGATAATGGGATCATGAGATTAAAACATTTTAGTTATATCGTCAGATTAAGAGTAAATTTTAAAACTACTTCGTTTTCCTTTAATCATTAAGGTAGCAAAGGTCGTAAACTAATTTAAAAACAAACCAATTGATTGATTATTAGTAATTCTTCGTCACCAATTAATAGTTGTTAAGTATACTCTGCTTACAAGTATTTAATGTACTGTTTGTTTTCCTTAAATATTCCTTCTTATATATTACCCGTTATATAAAATTTAATATGGAAAGAAAGAGCTGGCGTCAAGAATCTAAATGGCTGATCTTCTGGAATTCGAAGATCTGTCATTTTTGGACAGCCGGATGTCTTACCTCAAATGTATGCAGCTGTAATTTTGTATTCGTACTTATATCTTTTAATTTATTATTGTATTACAGTACTATCTTGCAATATGCCTTCTTTAACTGAAGATGCACAAATAAATAGACAAAACTATTACTCTTTCATGATAGGACTTGTCTTTTCCAGCTTGAAAATTCGAAGTGTAAACTTGCGATTGCCTGGTATAAGAGGCACGAACATCTTATGACAGGATTCGCCTCCACACCAAACTTATGCTTCTGGCCACGCCGTAAGTTTCTCTGTAGACTGTGATGTCTGCAGTTCCAGCTTAGCTGACTTTAATTCTATGGCTTACGAAACTCGCAAGTTTATCGCCGCAGTAAGAAACGTTCGCCATTGGATCCTACCCTGGACAAGACCAAACCACTTTGCATCTTGATCATCTACCTATCGAAGATCCCTTCTAATATTGTCATCCCAACGACACCTCGGTCTTCCCAGTGCCCTCTTTTCCTCTGACTTACTAACCACTATGTAGCTCGTTGTTCCTCTATCCGAGCTACATGGCCTCCCCATCTTAGCCGTGGTGATTTCATTATTCTTATCGTACAATGTGTGGAGTTCATTTCATTATTCAGATAAATCGTACAATGTGTGGAGTTCTTCATTCATCTCGCCCCGTACATCTTTTTCAAAACCTATTCTCAAACACATGCAATTAATATTCAGCTCCCAGAGTCGTACTCCAACTTGCGCAACCATAAAATATTACCGGGAAAATAACCATTCCCTATATTTTCAATTCCACCTATTTTATATTAATCGCGAAGCTCAGGAGGGTCGATTTGACTCCTGATATATATATATATATATATATATA
>JAGDQP010035633.1:0-19483 GCA_022664845.1 Lepisma saccharinum
ATATATATATATATATATATATATAGAGAGAGAGAGAGAGAGAGAGATTTATTTTTATATATATATATAGATTTATTTATTTATTTATATAGATTTATTTATTTATTTATATATATTTGTATTATAAATTTTTTTCATGAAACATGAAATTTTACAAGAATCTTTTATTCTGCTTCAGTCAACTCCTTGCTGAAACAATTTCTCACATCTGTCCATTTTAATTTCATTTACGAGAATATTCCTTCTAAGGTCTGAGCAAAAGATTGCCAAAAGGCCTTAAATTAAATTCAAATATTCCTTCTGCAAATGCGTTTTGAGACATGAATACTAAATATGTATCCTATACTTTGCTTTTACTTACATTACAGATCTTTTTATTTTGAACACTAGAAAAGAAATAAATCCATTTTTCTAAGTCACTACTCTCACGCCTTGAACTTTTTAGCTATTGTTTCATGTTCACAAAGTTCCTCATACTACTTACCATCATCTGTCTGATCCATTCAGAATTTCAAACATTTAAAATCTACAAATCTTAATTCCTGACTTCGTAGAGGAAAAAGCTTAACAACCTTAAACATTTATCATTTTCACTGAAATCATAATTTTTGTTCGAATATGTCAACAAATGCAATAACAAATTACATTTTCTTGGTCATTTTGAAATAGTATTTGGTAGTAAGAAAAAAAAAGGGAAGAGAGTGTCTTACAGGTGAAATAAAAACTTATGACGTAAAATTTGGTAAACAATAAAGGTTTAAAACTTACGGGAAAAACGAAAGATCTGGCAACCCTAAGTTAGCGAGCAAAATAATAGCTTCCCACCACCATTTAATTTTAAAGAACACTGGTTTGTAAGATGCATCCAAATAGATGACGTCAGGCTGAAGCTATCGGGTAATATCTAGGAAATATACCTGTAAATACATAGTTTCCTGAAGACATAGTTTTTTTTAATTCTTTCGGTCGTGCAGTTTTTCATGTCTTCGAATTTAATTTTTATGGCCTTTAGGCATCTAAGGCTCAGGCCTATTGCATGTTTGCGTACGGTTCACTTCGAATCGCTGTGGCTCTGGTTATAATGTTCTGTATATAGTATTGCGTTATATAGAACAGTAACGTGGGCTCTAGAAAATAATGAGAAATTAGAATTTGGCAGCCTTTCAAATGTAGACATGGAGAAAAATAAAAGAAATCAACAGGATACAGTGGGTAAGAAATGAAGTGCTTAAGAAAGTAGGCGATAGACTTACTACAATCCTGGAGACAATAAAGAAAAGAAACTGGTTAGGGCATTGGCTGCGTAGACTGTGTAGTGAGGATGCAATTGAATGTTCCGTTGAGGGAGAACACGAATCCAACTCCTTGAGATATTAAGGAAGAAAAATCTGTGTTGAGATAAAAAGGAGAGGGCAAGGTCGTGATGAATGGAGAAGGCTTGGCTTACCGTAAATGACCTGCTGCTTTCGCCATAATACTGATGATGATGGTTATAATTGATACAGAACAGTAAATGTTGGCTCTTTTTTCTTCTACTATAAGGACCAAGGAATTAAATGACGTTTATATCATACATAACGGAGGAGATGGGGTAAGTAGTCCTTGTGGTAATTAACTCTTTCAAAAGCGGATGGTCCTTTTCTTTTTTCTTTTAAAAAGAAAACTCCGCCTTAATGGGACCGAACTTCGTAGTTTTTTTTCTGAAAACCAGGGATTCTGCCAGACTCCCAATTGAAGGTGTCACCCTCCATATTGTCAACGCTGTAAGCACCCACAAATTTAAATATTTACTGTTAAATATCTATAAAAACCCTACAGAACTCTAATTACACCCCCACTGGCCACTGTAGCTTTACACTCCCTCAAACGAAATCCTGGCAGAATTCCTACCGAGAACCTACATGCTACTTCTATACACTGGCGCAGTTTCGGGAAAATTCCCCCAACAGGTATTTCGAGGGAAATTTTTATATACTAAAACCTCATTTATTCGGACTTTATAGGACCGGATTTGTTCCGAATAAACCAGATTTACAATTATTTTTTTTTGTTATACAAACTTTATTGTAATAAATTGAGAGGAAATACAGTACAACATACCACATTTACATCGCGGAGAGTGAAGTAGATGGCGCTCACTTGTATACGATATACAAGTATTTGAAACTGACGAAAAGCTACTTTATTTTTTTTAAAAATAATTACTACAGGAATAGCACATACGTGATGTACTGATGTATGCTTTTTCATCGCAGTGTCATTTTTATTTAGTTTGTTCGTTCGGCACGTGAGGTCTTACATGTCCTTGAATAAGATTGGCTCACAACCAACTGGCCCACTACAATACATCTCAGGTTTAGATACGAGGGGGAGACCCAAAAGAAACCGGAATCGTTGTCTGGTGGGCGAATCCGTTATAGTACATACTTCTGCCGCTAGATGCTTCTTTCTGGGACCTTTTTCCATCAGTCTACCAACCAGCGTTGTCGAGTGAAGTCGTGGTGCCACGTAGTAAATATTTTGTTAAGCCCCCTCTTGCTTGTTCGGCGATTTTTGTGATGACTGAAAAGTCGAAACAACGCGTGAGGGTATGAAATTTTGTTTTCTGTTTGAGGAAACAGCTGTAATGCTTGGAACGGCTGACAGCCTTACAGGGAAGCTGCTCTGGAAAAACATGATCGGTTTTCCAGCTTCGTGGTCACTTGAAGACTAACCTCGCTCAGGGCGACCTTTGACCTCCCGAACGGACGAAAACATCGCCAGAATTTGTGGACTGATTATGGAAGACCGTCGCAGAACCACGGACGAACTTATTGTTTTGTTTGGTGCGTCCTGGAGTTCCTGCCAACGGACTTTGACCAAGGAATTGCAAACTAAAAGAGTTGCAGCAAATTCGTGCCTCACCAGCACACAAACCCTTGATTGTGACACATTTATAAATTATAACCGAAAACATCATGATCAGCGTTTCCACCCGCCATATTCACTCTGTCTTCGTCCGAGTAACTTCGTTTTATTCCTCCGAATGAGGGGAGAGGGGGAACTCAAAAGAAAACGATTTGCAGATCTGGAAGAGGTGAAGAAGAAACCAAGGGAGTCATTTAGCAAGAGTTTCACGACTGCTTCGAAAATTGAATACACGTTTAGACCGGTGCTTTGCATCAAATAGACAGTACTTTGAAAGCGACTCAAGTTGTAATACCCAAAAATATACACACATTTTTATTAGAAAATTCAGGTTTCTTTTGAGTCCTTCCTCATAACTGTACCTCGGAGGTAAACTGCACTATGTCACTTTCTTGCCAGACTCGACCCCAGTACATAGTTTTGTACATTTGTAGCATTCTCTTCCTGGATGTATATACCATACAGAACTATGTCTCAAAAAAAATGTAAATTTCAACAAATCTATGAAATGAGCTCGAGTCTTGCGAAAAGTGACATAGTGTAAATTACCTCCGCGGTACAGATATTTGGCTGAGAAATCTAGTGAAAATAAGTGCGTATTAACTGTCGAGTGAAAAACGTTCTCATACTTATTGCCGAACTGGACCTCAATCATATTGTTTATTTTCTTGGACGTTGTAGTAATTGTAGTGACTGAACTTGATTTATTATTATTATTATCTATAAGGTGATATCCGCATGGTAGAGTAAGTTTGTAGTGTCCGCTCACAAATTAAAATATTAACCCAGTCAAATTAGACAAATCGAGGGTAGAAAAATCCCGGAGTTTTGAAATTTGGCCTAGTTGTTCGTTGGAACCTACAGTACAACATACTAAAAATCCTGGAGGGGGTAGTTTAATGGTGTTTTTTCTACGTTTTTTGCATACATCTCCGTAACTAACAATCCTAGCGAAATTTAGTCTATCTACAAAATTAAAGTAGACAAAATTTCCTACAAGGAAGGTCCTCTTCATTTTTGTCGTAGGATTAATATTTTCAAAGTTATAGGGTGGACAAAATATTGGTTATGTAAAAAAAAAAAAATAAAAAAAAAATAAAAGATTTATCATTTCATTTAAAGCAATTTACGTGTAATTATGTAAATTTATGTTAACCGACATTATCATGCATTAGGAACGTTCACATAGGATGAAAGTTGGTATTATCGTGATAGTTTTGCCATGTCACGAAATAACTTCGCCCGGGAGAAGCTGACTGTTCGTACGGTTTTGTAAAGGTCCTGTCAGTCAGCGAGCAAAATGGTGCTAGGCTGAAACACACGTGTTGACCAGAAGAAAGGAAGAAAGAGGAACTATTACGACATTACCTATATAACGATAATAATAAACTTTACACTATGAACAATTAATCACTTAACATTCACTTTGTAATTAATGTTTCACCTTGAAAAATAATTTGTTCAACGTTCCGGTTCTTCGGGCACATCCTCATCAAGCTCTTCGTTTTCTGGTGGAGGGGAATTGGTGCAAGTTCCCTCACAATTGCCACATTAAGTACATTTTCTACCAGCCTTAAAACATCCTCACGGTACCCCACAACCAGTGGCACAGTTGCAGAAAATTGTCTTCAGGATTGATTCGGGGCCTTTGTCATTAGGGACTTAGTGTTGCATCGACGCCTCGTATCCATCCCCACTCTTCAGGTGGCAGCTGGTTACCCAACCAGTTTTGAACTTGCAAATATACTTTGTAAGCGTGCTGCTGAGCATAGACTATGGTTGGCGGCAAAGATGAAAGATCTGGCTTCAACTTGTTTGATGATTTCAAGAAAGCGAAGAACCTATGGCCGTTCAAGTCTTTTGACGAGCATGATACACTGCTAAAACCATCTGCTCACCAGCTTGTGACACCGTCTCTGGTGTTGATGAGGGCTCATAAAATACAGATGCTTATCAGAATAATGGAAACACCTGAACGAAAGTGCAACTTACCAGATTAATATGGTGTCGGACCACCTTTCGCCTTCAGAACAGCCTTGATGCGACGTGGGATGGAGGCATAGAGGTCGTGAATGGTAGCAAGTGGAATATTACACCATTCCTCGTGCAGGGCATCGGCCAGTTCTGTGAGAGAGGATGGAGGTGGAAATCGTCGCCGGAGTCGAGTTTCCAAGATGGACCACAGATGTTCAATTATGTTGAGATCTGGGGATTGGGCGGGCCAGGGGAGGTGTTGAACTTCATCCCGATGTTCCTCAAACCACGCTGCAACAACTCCAGCTGTGTGAATGGGTGCATTATCATCCTGGAATATGGCGTCATTGTCCGGGAACAACATCCGGACCATAGGATGCAAGTGGTCTCCTAAAATTGCGACATAATCGTTGGCAGTGATGCGTCCGCGAAGTGTGACCACAGGACCCAATGAAAACCATGATATTGCGGCCCACAGCATCACCGTGCCGCCGCCATGTTTCACAGTTGGGCGGAGACACTGCAGATCATACGCTTCTTTGGGCGTTCTCCACACATAAACACGGCCCGTGGTTTGGAATAGGGTGAATGGTGACTCATCCGACCATACCACACGTTTCCAGTCGTCAACGGTCCAAGTTGCATGGTCGCGGCACCATTTGCGGCGTGCTAAAGCGTTCTGGTCCCTGATGAGAGGTTTGGCCCGTGCAACACGACCCCGTAAGTTCATGTCATGTAATTCGCGGCGGACTGTGATTGTCGAAACAGGTTGGGGGAGGTGCTGATTGAGTTCCTCCGTCACTTGCTCCGCGTGACAATGCGCTTTAATACCCGGCGTGCCCTGTCACTGATGCTTTTCTTCCGCCCACTGTTCCGCTTCCCCGATGTGGTTTTCCCGTGTGTTGTGTAGGCCGTCATCACCTTCGACACTGTCCCTGGCGACACACCTAACACACTAGCCACTGCCGTCACACTCACTCCACATAACCGCGCACCAACAATTTGCCCTCTTTGAAACTCTGAGAGGTCTCCCATTTTACACTACCTCCGTCTGCTGCAGCCACTTCACACTCCTGTTCCACGACGCCTGACGTAGTATGGAGACCTACCTAACACACCACAACCAGCAGTCCGGTGCTGCGGTCGCCACGACACCACTGCCAACCCATACACATCTGACGTGTTGCCAACTACAGGTGTTTCCATTATTCTGATAAGCATCTGTACATCTCCAATGGCATTGAGACTCATCTTTCCCAAACAATTTCACAATCAGTGCTTTGCCGTTCCTGTACACGGCTGAGATGGTGTCACACCCACTGAACACGTGGATGAAGAGAATGACAAAAGGACCCTGCAGCTCCTGACTCAATCCTGAAGACAATTTTCTGCAACTGTGCCACTGGTTGTGGGGTACGGTGAGGATATCGTAAAGCTGGTAGAAAATACACTTAACTCTGTGCCAATTGTGAGGGAACTTGCACCAATTCCCCTCCACCAGAAAACGAAGAGCTTGATGAGGATGTGCCCGAAGAACCGGAACTTTGAACAAATCATTTTTCAAGGTGAAACATTAATTACAAAGTGAATGCTAAGTGATTAATTGTTCATAGTGTAAAGGTTGTTATTATCGTGATATAGGTAATGTCGTAATAGTTCCTCTTTCTTTCTTCTGGTCAACACGTGTGTTTCAGCCTAGCAGCATTTTGCTCGCTGCCGATAGGACCTTTACAAAACCGTAGGAACAGTTAGCTTCTCCCGGGCGAAGTTATTTCGTGACACGGCAAAACTATCACGATAATACCAACTTTCATCCTATGTGAACGTTCCTAATGCATGACAATGTCGGTTATTAACAAAACTTCACATAATTACACGTAAATTGCTTTAAATGAAATGATAAATCTTTAAAAAATGACTTTTTTTTTTCATAACCAATATTTTGTCCACCCTATAACTTTGAAAATATTAATCCTACGACAAAAATGAAGAGGACCTTTCTTGTAGGAAATTTTGTCTACTTTAATTTTGTAGATAGACTAAATTTCGCTAGGATTGTTAGTTACGGAGATGTATGCAAAAAGCGTAGAAAAAATACCATTAAACTACCCCCTCCAGGATTTTTAGTATGTTGTACTGTAGGTTCCAACGAACAACTAGGCCAAATTTCAAAACTCCGGGATTTTTTCCCCCTCGATCACCATTTTTTGATCTAATTTGACTAGGCTATATGAAGATATTCTAAAGAGTGTATAAGAATTGAAAGAATTTATTCCGTGTTACAATATAGATGTATTCGTTATTGTTCCTATCAAAATATCTTCATCACCATTTCGAAATCAATTTTATCTAATGCGGACTACTGTATCATTCATCAAATATTATCAGTTATTCTAACTTCGCTGGTTTACAACTTGTTCTCATTTAATGCTTTCATTGTTCTGTCGTTACAGATTAGATAATATGATTTATTTCTCAAAAGATTTATTGTTTTGTGCTTCAAACAGAGAAATTAGAGCATCATATAGTTTGGTTTTCACTATGCCTAAAAAAAACTTTATTTATTTGGGTCCTCGTGACGCGCGACGGAAGCAGAAATTATTAGGGAACTCAGAAATTTAATATTTTTTTTTTTTAAATGAGTTGTAAGTGTTAAAAAAGTGTTTCAGTATTACAAGTTTTTTAAATTATAAACTCACCTAATGCATAACTGACTTTATTAATGCGTTCTAGTGCGAGACATTTCTCTGCCGCATCTCGTTTCGTAAACTGGACGAACAATCTCGGTGTTTCCCTTCGTCCATCCTCATGAACAACGCTGTATTTTAAGAATGCGTGAAACAATATTAGAATTTTTAGCTCCGCTCCGTAAGACGGCTCATTATAAGCACGTTAAAACTAGAGACTTCTGAACCGAAATCTGAAGTCAGGTTCTACCTTCTTTCATGTAGCAGTTAACGTGCGTTAGAAACTGAGTGCCTACTACAGTGCAAGAATATGCCATATGGTAAGTTTGTAGCTTTAGCAGAATGAATATAACCACGTAAATCGAGGTCTCTGAACCAGAGTCTGAAGTAAATTTCTCTCCATCTATTTTCGTTTAATCGCAGTCATGTGTTAGACAGGCGGACAAGCGGAAGAAATGAAATTGAAAAGGAGGTGAAACGTTTTGGCGGACCGCTAAAGAATAACCTATCACAAACTAGCTGTAGTGCCTACGGAACTCCCAGGTCCATCACCGCAGTGACATACGTTTTTCATTGAGTTCTGTCTTGGACGTGATCAGCATTTCATCACTAACATCTATGATCTCTTGGCCTCCCAACGACGTCTTGGTATTGCTCTTCCCCCCGGGTTCCCGATCACGCTAGAATATAATCTTCATTTTGTCTGCATCCGAGCTTCATGGCGTGCCAATCGTGATTTCATTATTCTTATAATATCGGGTGAACCATACATTCTGTGGAGCTCTTCACTAATCAATATGCAGTCTCCTATATTATCCAGTCATCTCGTCTCATTTCGCTCTATACACCTTTCTCGAAACCTTATTTTCATACACATGGTCATACTCCAAGTTTCACACCTATAAAGTATTCACGACAGCATAACCGTTCTTTATATTTTCATTTTCAACTTTCTTGATATTATTCGCGAGGTTAGAAGCTTCTGGACTGAAGAGGAACATGAGTTACCTGATGCTAAACGACTTTTTAATTTATCCGTGGTCTCGTTCTCGCTTCTTTCGTATGCTCCCAAACATTTAAGCGTGTTTACTTTCCCAATGATCTCATTCTTAATTGTATTTCTGTTTCTTTCATTCTCTGTGCTTCGGCTTGTTATCATGTAGTTTGTTTTCTTTATGTTCACGTGTAGGCTTAGGTCATCGTAAGGTTATACTAAAACATCGGTGTTTCTTTGTAGTGCATCTCTATATCGTCGTATTAAATTTTCATCATCCGCGTATACAAACACTTCATTCAAGCCATTCAATGTTAGTCCCTTCCTGTCCTTTTTTATTTTTCGAATCTCATATTTAATTTAATATACAAAACGTTTCCTTTCTCTCTTTTCAAAATCCATGTATTGAGATGATGAATTCTCTTATTTCCAGATCCAACTCCTGCTCCTAACTTTTTATGGTTCAGCCGCAATTGTTCGTGTTCAGGGTCAGGAAATAACTTGGCAATAGTTTCAGCATCCGACCCTCCTCTGGCTCAAATGAGTTTCAGTCGTTATTGAGCCATTCCAGGTTGGCTGTTCGCTAACCCAATTTCCGCCTCGTCACCGAGTCCCATCGCGGTGGACTCGTGGTCAGGCAGCCAGAAACAAGCATACGAACCCAGCCCAGACACAACCACTTGAATTGTTTGTCAAACGTACCTGGAATTCTCTTCTGGTCTCACTCCCACCACTTTCTTTTTTTTTTAATATTGATCCATTATTACACAACTGGCCATGTTCATACGTCGAAGCTTACAATATTAGACTTGTTAAATTTACTTAATATGTATATATATTTGTACAGTACAGTATTTTATAACTCGGTGAAACCGTATTTGAGTGATTTATTAAAATAGCTGATCGTGAAACTAATTTTATGTTGATTTTGAAAGTGATCTTAGATACTGGTATTTTTCTCTGTCTGTCACAGCGTTCCTTAAGCACCATTGAGCCTACTTACGAAAATCGTAATATTGCATTTCGTATTTCCGTAGTTTTCGAAAAACTAGAATACTGGTGGGGGAGCGTGAAGATACATAAGCTCACTTCGCAAGGAATCTCATAAATGACAATGATTGATTCAAGCCATAGGAACGAGACCAGATCAGATTGGGTCAACACCAGGTCAATCAAGCCAAGTTTCTAACCGGGTCAGGATCCAGTTTCACCTCTGGTGGCATGCAGTTGAAGTCGATTTTGAGGCATCTCTCATTTTAGGATCAAGTCCGTGTTGTCTACAGTAGTTTCCGGATAATTTTAGAGTGAATGCGCATAGCTACAAGAAAGTGATTCCACTATTACTTGATCGGTGTATTGAGCTAATAGTCCTCTTCCAAACTTAGGCTGTCTTCTTTATGTTTCCTCCTGTTGGTTTGTAAAATCAGTGAATGACCAGTATAATGAAAGACCAGTGTGATCCAGGAAGAAGGTGTTTCTAACTCAAGCTACAAGCAATGTCAGAATTGATTCTTTTAAATCGTTGCTTTCATGCAGCTAAAAAAATATATGTAGAATTGTAATGTTCCTCGTTTAACCAAGGACTGAAGAAATTCGACATAGCTTGCTTTGTTTTTAAGACAGCATAAAATAACCGCGTGACCAGCACACTGAATGTCTTCTGCAGAAGATTTGTTATTCTGCAGAAAGATCTGCTCTATTGCAAAATCTTGGGAGAAAAAGCTCAGAGAAACGGTGTCAACAGATTTCTAGGTATTTTTAGTTTGGTAGACAACTACTGCAATGAATACGTAAAGTCACTGTTGAATGTGCTCCTGATACTTAGTGTAAATTTAATGTGTTTTGGTTTAAACTTGGACTCAAATAACGGCTTTAAGTTCAGTAAGTACTTTTATATTAAAATATTTTCTACAGTTCTTAGATATTTATGAACAATATTATTTCACTATATATATATAAGTAACCGTAACACGTAAACAATCTACCGAAGAGGAGTACACTCACGAGTGAATACGAGTATCGATACCTTGAAATTATTCGCGAAACCAGTATGAGTGCTTTTATGAGTGTACGAAACCAGTGTTCAGACAAGATCTGACTTCAAATATACAGTGTTCTGACTGTCTTAACTGGAGCCATTTGAAATGCTGGCAATTAAAAGAAACTGATTTGGAAAAAATGAAATCATCTAATGTGTAAGTGTAAGTCTTGTACAGGAGATAAGGTGCTTTCCTCTATTGGTGACGTTTACGAACTAGTACAAGAGTTGAAATAGGAAATTACAACTATTAGAAACACCACCGACACTGAACGTGAAATTGGTAAGTCATTGGACCTTGCTCACAAGAAACTTGAAAATGCTGACTTAATGAAGAAGCAGTCTGAAACTGTTGCGGCATGTCTTTTAAAGATTGATCAGCTGAAAGAAGAAAACAATGCGTTAAAGAAACAACTAAAAGACTCTGAGTTAAGATTAGATTAACTGGACCAATATGGAAGACAGAATACGCATCTTCAAGTGTGCCTGAGAAACTTAACGAAGACACATGTGAAATTGTAAAGCAGCGGTTGGACTTATGCCATAGGCTGAAAAAAGCTCCTCACCAAACTCCAGGAGGAATAATCGTAAAATTTGTAAGGCGAACTGACAATATATATATATAAAACGTAAAGGAAAACGAACCCTCGATTGTACTCATTTAGGTTATATTCATAATGAACCTATCTATGTACCAGGTGTGTAAATATGAAACCGGAATTTGTGCATAGACGGCGTTAGCTGTCACTGTGGTTACCGTAAAACTGCGTCCTTGGCGCCACTTGCATGTTTTGACTTTTGATAACGATTTGCAACTCACAACCAGACAAGTTTCATGTCATAGTGAAGTGTTTAATAGCGTTGAACATGGCTCAATTTGTACCTACAAACTACGATGTGCAGACAGCATTGATTTTTTGTTACCATTTGAAGAAAACTGCTGCAGAATCGCATCGCATGCTTGTCGAAGTTTACGGTGATCATACTCTTGATAAGTCTTCTTCTTGGTTTAAAAAAATTAAAAGTGGCGATTTTGACGTGAGAAACGAAGAACGTGGAAGACCACCGAAAAAGTTTGCAGAGAGCGAGTTGCAAGCTATGTTGGATGAGGATGACGCTCAAACGCAACAACAACTCGCGGATCAATTAAATGTGACACGAGAAACAGTTTTCATACGTTTAAAAGCCATGGGCAAGATTCAGAAGGTGGGAAAATGGGTTCCACATGCATTGACTGAACGACAGCAGGAAAACCGAAAAACCACTTGCGAAATTCTGCTCGCCAGGTACAAAAGGAAATCATTTCTCCATCGAATTGTGACTGGTGACGAAAAGTGGATCTATTTCGAGAATCCTAAGTGTAAAAGATCACCGGTAACTCCAGGAGAATCGGCGACATCGACTGCAAGACCAAATCGCTATGGACGGAAGACAATGCTTTGTGTTTGGTGGGATCAGAAGGGAGTGACCTATTATTAACTGCTGAAACCTGGCTAAACCGTTAACACACAACGTTACCGACAACAAATGATCAATTTGCATCAAACTTTGCGTGAAAAACAATAAGAATATGACCAAAGACAACATAAAGTGATTGATCTTCACAATAATGCACCCTCCCACACAGCAAAACTGGTCAAGGAAACGATTGCGACGTTTGGCTGGGAAATCCTTGCACATGCGGCTTACTCACCAGACTTGACACCTTCCGAATTTCACTTACTTGCATCTATGGGACACGCACTTGCTGACCAGTGCTTCACATCTTACGAAAATGGCTTGACGACTGGTTTGCAGCACAAGAAGCACAGTTTTTTTTTTTTTTTGTCTGGCATCCACACATTGCCGGAACGATGGCAGAAATGTATCGCTAGCGATGGCCAATACTTCGAATAAATTAGTTCTTAGCATTGTCATCCAATCACTGTGTCTTTTCTGTATATAAATTCCGGTTTCATATTTACGCACCTGGTAAATCGAAGTCTCACTCCTCTCCGTAAGAATATACTGGGAAAGGCGACAAAAATAAAGCGTGAAAAAAATTACGCCTACTTGTGGTGTCGATAGTACCGGTACTATCAAGTTGCGGAAAAATGAGTTAGACAGGAATGTAATCATGCTAAGAACACTTAAGGATATTGATAACGTTATGTAATTATACAGTAAGCTTTTGTAATGTACATGTTAGGCACTAGTAATGTTAGCATTTTTTATCAAAATGTAAGAGGGCTAAATACCAAAACTGAAGAGTTTTATGTCAATAATATTTCGAACAACTATGACATATTAATCGTTACGGAAACTTGGTTACAATCTGATATTTGCGATAGCGGACTTGTCGGTAATAATTATCTTGTGATAGTTAAGATGAGAAAAGAGGATGCGTACTGATTGCCATAAAAAGTGACTATATTTCCGGTAATATCAAGGTTGATGGCAATTTTGAGGTTGTATATGTAAAAGTAAAATTTAATAATAGCATATATTATATTTTTACAGTGTACATTACACCATCGTATTCTGTAGATAAATATCTTTCATTTTATAAACTATTTGAAGAATTTCCAAAATCACAACATAATAATAGCTGGGTATTTCAATTTGCCATTAATTGTTGACTCTCAATTTAATCCATTGTAAGGTAGTGTATGCTACATGGCTTTAGCAAGCTTTTTAAGTCTTTATAATTGAAGGGTTTGGTGGAAGAAGGGCCAATCCCACTCCTCCATGAAAAATTAGTTTTGTGGCTGAAGTGTAAGCTAGTGTCATCTAGTGTTTACTCTTTGAACTAAATACATAGTGGGATATGCCCAACACCTTGCAATAGGTATCATAACAAGTGATGGCGAATGAACTGTTCAGCTTCTTGGCGGAAGAAGGGCCAATCCCTCAATGCCGTCTTAGTACTTTCCACTGTATTAGGTTAGATTTGGTTAGGTTAGATCAGTTTAGGATAAGTTAGGTTTGTATTTGTAGCTGGAAGTCATGTATTATGGTCTTGGTGTCCTGTCACTGCAGATCGAACAGAAGATCCGACAGAAGATCGAAAAAAAAAACACAAACGCCATAGGTCGGTTGTGAGGGATGCTCTCATAAACAGAATAAGCCTATCACTATCACGGCTAGTATTCCCGTCTTCAGCTAGACGGCAGCATAACTCAGTGGACAAAGCTTTAAAATACATAAAAGAAATAAAATCAAAAGTGAGGGATTCCCTCACAACCGACCGATAGTGGGTTAAACGTAACATCATGAGGGAGTGATGTATTAATTCAATTTCTGTTGTCAATTTTTTATTGTCCATTTGCAGGTATATTTGCAATAGTGTTCTGTATCCACTCCCAAAAAATAAAATACCTACGTTACTTAGATTTTTTTTTCTACATCACAAATACTTTACCTGCATTTCTCTTCAAATCACAAAATTGTGGGATAGGCCCTTCTTCCACTGACCCCTTCAATTTACAGACTATCAATAATATAAAAAATAGTAACGGCAGAACTCTAGACTTAGTTTTAACAAATGTACATAATATTTTAGTTAATAGGGATGAAATGCCTCTTGTTAATATCGATTATCATCATCCTGCTTTATTCATGAATCTAAACACTAAAGTAGATCAGTTTAGCGTAAAACAGAATACTACTATACATTATATTTTTTGTAAAGCGAATTTTTATCAGTTATATGAAATGCTTCGCGATTCTCATTGGTCTTCTTTAAAAAGAAAATGTAACAATATTGAAGAAGCAATTAATATTTTCTACGATAGGGTGATTTTTGTATTTAATGCAACTATACCACTAAAGAGGTTCTATACAAATAATAAATATCCTACTTGGTTTACCAAAGAAATTATTACTCAACTAAAAGAAAAATAATATCACAGAAAACGAATGAAATATTTCAAAGAAAATGAGTTCAAGTATAAGCAACTTAGAAAAACAACCAAGATAATGATACGGAAAGCTTATAGTACTTACGTAATAGAAATAGAAGAAGGTATTAAAAATAATGCAGCATGCTTTTGGAGTTTTGTGCAGAATAAAAGACGTAAACACTATTCTGTTAACCATGTATTTTCACTAGAAAATAGAATAGTATTAACTAGCAAATACATTGCAGATGGGTTTGCACGATATTTTGAATCAGTGTACGCAACTTTTTCGACTTCACGTAAGATAAACGAAACGGGAAATTTAAACGTAAATTACACTCTTGACATTAACAGAATTACAAATAGTGAATATGAAGATGCAATTAAGAAATGAAAGCCAAAGAAAACTTGTGCCCCGAGTGGAATTCCACCCTATGTTTTGAAACCATGTTCAGAAATCCTTGTTTCCATTATGTACGATATATACAATTTGATGCTAAGCACTGTAACTTTTCCAAGTCTTTGGAAGGTAACACGAGTATCTCCTATTTTTCAAGATGGCGATAAAACAAAAATAGAAAACTACAAACCTATCGCCATTTTGTGTGCACCAGCAAAAGTTTTTGAACAAATTCTTTATAATAGAGTTTCCAACCATGTTAAGAGTTACATAACTGAATATCAACATGGATTTTTCCCACACAGATCAACTACAACAAATCTCATTAATTTTGTATAGGACATTTATAATGGATTTCATGAAAATATCGATGTTCATGCAATATATGTTGATTTTGTTAAAGCATTTGATAAGATTAATTATTGAAGAAATTATCAAAATTTGGATTATCTTCTCAACTATTGAGGCTTTTTTCATCTTATCTTAATAATATAAAACAGTATGATACATACAATCAGTCAATATCTTTAAAGTATAATGTTCATTCAGGAGTACCCCAGGGCTCCAGTCTAGGACCTTTGTTTTTCATTATGTACACTCATGCTCAAAAATTTTTTCGCATGTCTTTATTTGACAGTTTTTGACAAATAATATTTTTCTCCTTGAATTCTGGAGTTCGCTTAATTGTTAAACATGTGAAGTATATAAAAACGAATATTTCCTGAAATTTTGTCACAAAAATATTAATAAATAATAAAATTATAACGAAAAAACAGAAACATGAAAAAATGATCGAAAAAAATTAAGTCCAAAAGTGAGAGATTTGGCAACATAGGGAAATTGACGGGGAAATTCAGAGGAAAGAAGGGATATTTCTCTTGGCTCTATGAAACAGTGTATATCTTTAGTATTACCAGCAACTGAGATTACAGACAATGTTCTTTTAAATAAAATATTACACAAACAAAAGTTACAGATACAACATATGCATTGCATAATCATGTAGCATAAGCTATTATATCCACGAGAAGGGGTAAAGAAAGACACAATATTGGTTTGAAATTTCGAAGTGAAGACTGTCATTCAATGCTGTGTTAATAAACGCTAATGGAAGTTCAGCAGAGCATCGCCTTCTGTGGCGTAGTGGTTAAGCTTGTCGACCGTAATGCAAAGGATTGTCAGTTCAAGTCATCTCTCTGCCCTGATTTTTTTTTTGTAATGCAAAACGACGTGATTAATTTACTTAAATTATATTATCCTTAGTATTAACTAACTATTGATAGGACGATTTTCATTACGTTACGAGTGAGGGGAAAATCGTCAGAAAAGATAACTTCTTGTCTGCTAATTTCAATGAAGCAAGAGAAATATGCGGTTAAATGTATTCTCTTCATGAATTTATTGAATTAAATTTTATTCATGGCGATTCGGGCCTTGATAGTAGGATGACTGGACTTCCTGTTTTAACTGGACTATCCTTTTTTTGTCATGTGTCCCGTGTCCCCGCAAATTATTAACAAGACAGCAGATGTCCCTTTATTGCTACAAAGAAGTTGTCAATCTGTTCACTTAACTTTTTTTCGCAAATAACTCCCAACAATTGCTTGGCAGTATGATACCATGCTTTATGTTGTCTTAGTAGTTCCTAATTTGGAAGTTTTCGAGTGACGGGCAGAGTGGTTGAGTAAGGATTCACAGCACTTGGTGCTTAAGCCTGAAACAGATCCCCGCCATTACCCCATTAATTTCCCTGAACTGCTTTAAATAATCCTTTTATTTCACTTCAAGTGTATTTTAAAGGATGGACTTCTTTGTTTAGAAAAAAAAATTAAATTTTGAATGAAAAACCTTTAATTAAGCTTGAACTTTTGATTTTCTTGAAATACTAATTAATATTTGGTTCAGTATTATACTCAGATCCTTGAGAAAGACGTTACACATTATATTTGTTCTTCACAACTGTGTAAAATACTTTGTGTTGATGGATATTTAACATTATTTTGATGATGTTAAGCAAACCATTCATGTTTGCGGAATACCGAATTTAAAATTGGCAACATGACTCATACAGTCTTGAATCACAGAAAAAGGCTCGAACGATAAGACTTGGCTAGATTTGAGAAACGAAACATTGGCTACAGTTGACTGACTCGCTGCCTCACTAACAACACAAGCTATACTCCGTGACGTAATGTTACCAGAGCAGAGCAAAAGGCTTAGAGCTTTCAGACCTTTCAACAGTGAATTCCTGTATCTAGCTAGATTGATGTTACGATTGAGGTTCGAACCCCTCGGAACGCACATACACTTTTTTTCGTTAAATCTTTTTTACTTGTTTGTGTTATTATTTTGTTCTCATGTTTTAGTTTTGAATGAGCTTGTTCTATGGTTCTACATGTATGGCCTGTTTTATGTTTTCTCAATTTAGTAAATTACAAGGCGTAAATGAATCTTGTGCACATGAGATTTCATTAAAATACCAAATTATGCTTTATCAGTTACTAGCTGATTTGCCCACCCGTTGGTGTGGGGTGAATAAAATATGTTCACAACAGTCATCAGGACTGTCACCAATACTCACTTCCTGTGGGGGGGTCCCTAACTTTGGGAGTTTTGTGGGGCTGCGCCTCCTTTATCGTAGCCGGACTTTCCGGGCTGCGCCCCCATGTGCAGATCTGCTACAGCTGTTATTACTACTATTATTCAATTGATTTTTATGACCTTCAGACATCTAAGGCTCAGGTAGACTACTACTACCCAGCAAACCAAATGTCGGCCAAGGTGTAGGGGATTTTGGTCGGGCCGGTGTAGGGGATAGGAAGAACCCAAACTATTAGCCGGAAAATGGTTGGGGGAAGGTCGGCGTGCAGCCACAAGTGACGTTTTGTCGTCGGACCGTTTGTTGACTGCCGTCGGCCTCTGACTTGCCGGCATAGAGGCGAAACCACGACCATCCCCAGCACTTGAAGGTGGGAAAAGGATGGGGCCTCGTTCATTGCCTTAGGTCGGGGAAAGGCGGCTCCCTGTCCATTTGCTGATGGTCGAGAAAAGAACGCGGCACCATCTAATCTTGATGGTCGTGAAATAAACGGAGCCCCGCCCACTTTCTGCTGGTCGGGAAAAGGTTGGAGGTCCGGCCATTTTCCCACCATTTTAATCTGGAATTTATGTATAAAGTATCAGCATTCCGTTGTAAAAGAATTCTGCCGGCAGGTCTAGAATATAGAAAGGAGAGCCTATTCGACGCATCCCAGCTCAGCTGGAGTGGCGCTGATGGTTTTTGTGTTCATTTTGTATTTTATAATTCACAATTATCAAATGAAATGTCGCAACGTAGAGATCGCCATTGGATGCTGAGCATAACTCAGGGTTTCTCAACCTAGGGGTCGCGATATGTGTACAAGGGGTCGCGAGGGCAGGAGGAAATATAAATTTAACGAGAATTTTGTGGGTTCAATTAATTCATTTTAAAGAAAGTATTTTATTTTGCTTGATGTTTTTATCATTACTAAAGATAATGTAGTTTTTTAATAGTTTTTGGATGATATAATTAGGATATTTATTATAAAATATAGGAAATAAACTGTCATTTTTTTTAATGAAAAGCAAATATACACACAATAATATAATTGTGGGTTGCCGGGTAGAAAGCATGGTAAAGGGGCGCGGGGGGTTGTGGGATGAAAAAGGTTTAGAAACGCTGGTGTAACTGATTGTGTTTGTAGTAAAAAATGCAAAAAAGGTATAAAAAAGGAAACGTCACGTAGTCGGACAAGTCTCGCTGTTAGACCTTAGCTGTTTTATACGCTTTACATTGTTACCAACCAACAAATTATTCACTTCAATTAACTGACACCAAAACATCCAGATTTTGAAAATTCAGATCGTAACCAAACTTTGTATATCGATAAAGTATCTAACAAAAACCCTACAGTTCTTCTAGAACCTGCCTTCCAGTAGGAAAGGTGTAAATGATAATTAATGAGAGAGATCTGACGTGCGGAGAGTAGTAGAAGCATTACGATAAACTCTCCGCCCAGCAGCTCTGGTGGAACAAAATGTAGAGCCTTACGGCAGGAAACGTCCGAGATTTAAGTCCTGACCTGGCCATGAATAACTCTCTACCTCTTGCTCCATCAGAGCTACTTGAACGAATATTTATAGTAATGCTTTACTACTTTGTACGTCAGATTTCGCTCATTAATTATCATTTTCTCATTTCCTTCTGAATGGCAGGTTATATAAAATATATTGTAGGGCATTTGTTAGATACCATAATTTATCGATATGCCAAGTTTGGTTACGATCTGAATTTTTGCCATCTGGATGTTTGGGTGTGAGTATCCAAAAACATTTTGCAGAGAGTAATCTTATTTAGAATTAGCCAAGGAATAACATGGTATTCTGAGTGGGCGCGAATTTCCACTCAACTTGTACTGAGAATGAGGGTATGGATATTTCTGAGATAATTTCACAATAAAAGCTCAATAGAAGTCCAGTTTTCGTAAATTTCATGTTTCAAAGGGAAGGGGAAACACAAGGAATGTCACAATAATTTTTTTTCCGAGAAAAGCTGTTTTAATGTAGAAAATCTCGTAAGACACA
>JAGDQP010035634.1:0-19481 GCA_022664845.1 Lepisma saccharinum
CCTGGCTTGCGTTTTCGCCTTTATCGAAGAAAAACTGTAAAATATAGCGTATTTTCTCTTTGCTAGTGTCCATTTTGACGCGCGCTCACACAACACTGAGTCAACTCATCACAACTATCTGAACAGTGTTTGTAGTACGCAATCTCATCGTTTGAACGCCATCTCGTTGAACCCGATCGAACTTATACAACGCGAGCTACAGATCACTGAAGCCATCTATTGGCAAAATAATGGATTACCTTTTACTACACCAGACATATTTTATGAGTATCCTGTAGTACTATGAAATGAACGACTCTGGACAGTTGCATTAAAAAATATAAATAAATTAATTTATTTTCTATATTGTGAGTTCTTTTAAAAAACTATGACCTTTACATTTATATTCTTCATTAGTAATTATGATGACGCGAAGGTTGTATAAACGTATTCTTTGCTTAAAAGAATAAAAGAAATTTTGAAATTTTAATTTTAAGCTTTTTAATCTATCTTAAACTCTAGCTCTAATTTTATTGAAGTTCTCTTATTTCGTTCGTAAAAGAATGAAGAAACACTCCAGCATTCTTCAGTTGTGACTGCAATTAGACAGGGCAACAAGTCCTGCTTACAGAAAATCGTTAAGGCTTTTCCTTTAAATTAATATATTTCTCGTTCTCTTATATTTTGGCAGAATTTTGTTCAAATTCCGATTTCGAGTTACCTATTCTTGCTTTCCTTTTAACACAATTTCTCTCTTCAAACATTTTATAAGTTTATAAGAAAGTATCATAAGAACAGAGTAGAAGATAGAGTCGAAAACATCACAACTTACATTCCACGCACTGATTTTCCAAATAGTCCACGTCCCATGGAGTGGCTCTGAAAGCTGCTGGCTGAGTTCTTCTGTCTTCTCGGCTTAGTCGACATTCTTTGGTACTAAGCTCGAACTCCGCTGATCTACACACGAACCGAGGCTCTGTTTGACAAAGTTCCGCACACCGTTGTCTTGTTGCTACATCAGAGATGATAATATCGTCAAATCCTGTCAGTTCGTATCCAGGAGCCCTCTCCACCATCCAAGCCTTCTCACATCCAGGGGCTATAGCAAGAAAACACACATAATTAACGATTACTCACGAACAATTTAAAGTTTAGAAAGAATGAGAGAGTACTTTGGTGTTCGGTTACACAAAGAGATCCAGTTGATCTGATAAAATATCTGACATTATGTATGTATATGTAAAATTTGGCGGCTGAGGGGAACTCATATAGACTAGCTCATATTTGAATTCATGTGTACAACAGCACATATCAGCATTTCTATAATTGTCTTTCCACAGATTTAAAAACAATAATTTTTTGGATGGAGAAGAGAGGAATATTTGTTGTATTGATTGATGAGGCTCTGAACAGCTTACCAATACAGTTTCTCTTTACTCATGGAAAATTACAAATTTATCAGTGAATATTATGTAGCATTTTTACTGTGTGTGATGTGTTAGAATGAGTGAAAACATCTATATACATTCTGTCAAGAAAGTACCAGGAATTGTACATTTACAAAGCCCACTTAAAGGGAGTGTTGAAATTCTTCTTGTCGCTACGTTATCACAACTGCCCTCTATGCTCACGTGGAGTTTGAGCGCCATCTGTCATTTAGTTTGTTTACAGTGCTCCATTTGTCAGTTCATCTCAAGTGTGTGTGCGATGTTTACAATGGATAAAAATATCGAACAAAGAATCTGTCTTAAATTTTGCATTGCAAATGGAATTTCGTGTGCCGAAGCGCTGAAAATGTTACATAAGGCTTACGGTGAATTGACTTTATCAGAAACACGTACGTATGAGTGGTACAGTGCATTCAAGCCAGTCAACAAGCTTCGAAACGGCGCCTTCCAACTGAGCCGAAACCGAAAAAAGCACGTCAAAGTCGATCAAAAGTGAAGGTGATGTTGACAGTTTCTTTCGATTATCGCGGTGTTGTGCACTCGGAATTCTTGCCAGAAGGTGAGACAGTATTATCTGAGCGTTACGCGGCGTTTGAGAGAGCAAATTCGCCGAAAAAGACCAGATTTGTGGAAAGAAAACTCATTGATTTTGCACCACGATAATGCAGTATCTCACAAGGTTATCATTGTGAACGAATTTCTGGCAAAACCTCAACAAGTCTTATCGAACAACCACCGTATTCCCCTGATCTGGCTCCGGCCGACTTTTTTCTCTTTCCAAAACTAAAATTACTACTTCGAGGCATCAGTTTTCAGTCGATAGAAATCAAAGAGAATTCGCGGCGAGTACTGAAGTCGATTCCGGAAAATGCGTTTCAAAAATGTTTTGATGATTGGATTATTCGTTGGCATAAGTGTATTATTTCGGAAGGGGCCTACTTTGAAGGCGATACAATAAATTTGGATGGATAACGCATATTTTTGTTTTATTGACCAATTCCCGGTACTCTCTTGACAGAATGTATATTGACATTACATTAGACTAAAAATCAACTTTTAGGACTTATATTAAGATGTATGATAAAATACGTAAAGCTGAAATAATTATATATTCTTTTCTAAGAGAATTGGAGTTGTACGAATTTGCATGTCATTTTGTCTCATGAAAGCTTTCAATTCAGTATATATTTATTCTCTGTCTCTCAGGCACACCAAAAGTTGTGTCCTTGCCCAAGGCAAGATAATTCTTTCAAACGGAAACGAAACGTTTCATACAGTCGCCGATTATACAATACCCCCTAACTAACAGCCACTTTGTTTATGCGTATTTCGAATCGTATTCTGTCAATGCAGTTATTCCCCAAGTTGTTCTTCGTTATCAGCAGATAATGGTATAATATAGACAGGAGTATGCCGGACTTCAATTCAAACTTTAAGACCGTTTTTCTTCCTCCTGTAAAATTAAAATTTTGCGACTTTGGCCATATTGTAAAATCTGCGACGACAATTAACACAACTGTATTTCTTACCTCAGCATTTACAAATTAAATTTTATTCAGTCATTGGGCATTTTGTAATGAAATGTATCTAAAGAGGAAGTATCGTACATGAATAAGCAAAGAGTACAGAGCATCCATATCTATTCTAACAATTTAATTTCATTGATTCTGAAGTTCCAGTTTACGTTTGGTGATAACCATCGCGTAATAAAAAAACATGTAAAGTTGGTTTTCACTTTCTAATGCTCTGGGCTGGGTTGCAAGAAAAATACTTAAGCGTAAAATCTGTCTTAAGCAGACCATCGAACTCTACATAATACTGGAGTGACTACTTAAATCAGTCACTTCAGTATTATGTAGAGTTCGATGGTCTGACTTAAGTCAGATTTTACACTTAAGTATTTTCTTGCAACCCAGCCCTGATCATGAATTCTTGAAAATAGAACAAAATAAAGAATTTATACATTTAACATTGCTTTAACGCTTAAACAATCTCCGTTATTATAATATAGGTCAAGCAGAGTTCAGATAGGTACTAGGAAAATAGACATTAAAGTCGAATTAACCATACTAACAGATTATTCGGGAATTTCTGTATTCTATGAAACTCATACTGGGATGATAACTAGAACAATAGATTCTTACAATCCCCAGAAGATATCCCTCGGCTCTGTGATGAGCATCGAAAAAGTGCCTTAGCATCCATAAATGGAAACCAATAAATAAAAAAAATAACTGTATACATTTCATCTCTATAACACTAAAATCATAGTTTAAAGTTACAATAGTTTTAATTCTAAGAATACAGTAAAAGTAACACAAATTATAAATTTTGAAATATAAGAAAACAATCACAATTAACTATGAGATAAGAAAATCTAAAAATTTGGAGGCAAAATGAATTACAAGACTAGAATATATAAATTAGAAAGTAATAAAATCTAGGACTAGTCCAAAACTAGTTCAAATCTTTCGCAAACGTCATTTGAAATCGGTCGTAAAGTTACCATTACCTTGTAAACAAATCTTTTCAAAATAGTTCATAGGTCCTTCTGCGACACCAAAATTTATGGCTCCGCTTGCCTCTCCAGATGTCTCATTTAGTCGGAAACACGAATGGTTTCTGTAGTCAACTATCAACGCTGGACATTCGTCAGACAGTCGACACCTGAAATTGACATTCAACACATAAGCATACCTTAAGCGTTTCGAAACAAGATAACCTTTTATTAATAATTTTAATACATTGTTTGTATATTTTAACCTGTTATTTATACATGTGTACTCTCTTTATGAATCACTTAATAGATAAATGAATAGAAAGGTTTTCATAATGTGTATTTTGTTCTCAAAAGCTTTTCTTCAAAGATTTCTTGCTGTTAGTACGACATAAAGGTAAATGATAAGTCCAAAATGTGAATTTATTTATTTATTTATATCATCCTATTTGTTTTGGCTGAGTTAAAGTCAGATAGAACATATTTACTTCTCAACCATCGTACATCATAATTAAGAATTATGAATATAAAGCTTAAAGAGACCACTAAAGAACTTTCAAGTAATAAAATCATATTGCACTTCTAGTCACAAGAAAATCCTCCCAGTGTCCTTGAAACATATTTTGAAGATAATTTTAGTCAAGCGTTATCTAGTTCCATTCTAATTACACAGGGTGTTTCAAAACAACTCCCGCAAAAACACGAAATTCCTGACATGAAAATAAGAAATAAGTATAGACTATTAAAGGTGCACAAGTGCTTCGTTTCGGCGCTATAGGCTGCCGAAAGCGTAGGATAATGAACTTTTAAGCTTGATATTTCCAATACCATTAACAGTAGAACTATTGCGGCATGGTACCCTCAAAGAATTAAAACCTCCTCTATCCAAAAATGTATATTCCAGAATTGTGCAATGAATGCGCAAAGGATTCCGGAAAGGACGTAAGATATTCTCAGACTTTCTCTGGAGTAAATAAGAGTCAAAATAAGCACGAATAAGAGGACTTTAGGTATCAGTGCAGATGAAAAACGTAGTCACTACCATCTAATCGCGCAATGACAGTATCTTTTGCTGATAAAAAAATAGACGAAATATTCGTTGAAATGTATGAAAAATACTCCTTTTGTTATGCAACCACGATTCTTTAGAAAAAGCGTTACGCAAAGGAAATCTGTTTGAGACATTGACTTGCCGCAAACGAATTACTGGCATTGTTACTTGCTGGAAGGTAGTCCCATTCATCTTTATTTCGACCCACCTTTACTTCAGAGAAATTCTAGGAATCCTCTACTTCCTTTCGGGTATCCCTTGCGCATCCATTACACAATTGTGGAATATGCATTTTTGAGAAGAGGAACTTTGAGCTCATTGGGGTGTACATGCCTCCTCAGTTCTACTGTTAATGGTATTGGAAATATCAAGCTTAAAAGTTCATTTTCCCACGTTTTCGGCCGCCGATAGCGCTGGAACGAAGTATTTGTGCACCCTAGGGATGGTCTATACATTTTTTTTTATTATTTGCATGTCAGAAATCGGGTGAGGTGGTTCATCGGTGTAGATTTGCAACAACCTGTACATTTGGTTTTTAAAATTATAGTATTTAAATTGGAATCCAATGGCATAATAATAATGAGAAAAATTCATTTTATCGCTTATAGAAGTATTGAGGAACAGTTTGATAAACAGTAGGTATGTGATTAATGAAATTGTTATTCAAGGAGTAATTTCTAATTATGACACGGATTATGCTATGAAACTATACAGAGAATAAGGCTTCTCTCATATATAGAAGGACTGAAGATAACTTGTATCTTTAGAAAGCTTTAGATGACTTTAAATACAGTAAACTTGGTAAGTTCATGCGTATTTTCATTTAATGATCAAAAATTTATTTCTGCCATTTTTGTCAGAAATCGTGACTGTTACAGGTATAAACAATTTAACTATTTGTTTCAGGAATATCTGCTACCAAAGCACTCTTGAATTAAAATTATTTTTTAAATACTCCAACTGGCATAAACTGTGCTCAGTTCTTTTCTAACATAATGCACTACAGTTAAAAAAAGGTTGCATTGTATGTTTAGTAGTAATTGTCAAGCATCCTTTAAATTTCAAACCAGTTTGTAGCCATAGTCTGTGGATCTGCGAGGCTCTATTTGATATGAGGTATTGAAGAGGAGTAAGGGAAGGTTCCCTAGAACTTAGAAGGTTGTATATGTAATAGAAGACGATATATGTGATAAACAATGAATTATTTTTATTATTATTTCTAATTTTGATCCGCAGCCGCCACGTTGTCGCCTGCCTTCAAAAACCACCGCCGCCCGCAAAACCCTGTGTAAAGCGCCCGTGAAAAACATGTAGAACGCGATGCGGGAGCTTAAATTTATCATACAATTTTAATAAGGGAATTAGATTTATTTTCTGGGTGGGAATCATGATTTTATTTTGACGGTGGTACCTTCGTTGTCAACGCGCAGTACAGAATTTTCGTTGACTTTACTGACGAAGAGCACTTACAAAACTAATTTTATCCTCTTACATCTTTCGATGTTTGGGGTCATAATTTGCGCATGAGCAGAGCTGTTTGTTTTTTGCAGCTTTTGTGATTGAAAGAGTATTTTTTGTTTTGCACCTGTGGTGTTTGGGGAGAACACGATAGAACATGCTCAGGCTATTCTTGGAATTTCACAGTGCAGGTGTTCTTTCAAAGCAGGTGTTTTCTTGAATAGACAATGGGACAATGCGGAGTTTTTTTGTTGGTTTGCACCTGTGGTGCTCGGAGAGGGGAACAAGTTTCTTTTTGATTGCCGCCTAATCGACAGCGGCGCCAGATGAATAACCTTTAACAATTATTGTTTGTTTCGCTTCTTTTATGCTCACGGATCGCGTTAGGACATGCTGTGGCTTTTCTTGGAATTGGAGTGTGCAGGTGTTCGTTTATTTTTGTTTGCTGCATTGTTTTGAATGAATACACAATAGGTCGGTGCGTAGCAAGATAGAACATGTCTCTCTTCATATTTGCCGCATAACAGGTATTGGCGATATCTTTCTTTGTCCTCTTGATGTTTACCAGAATATTTGTATGTTTGAAAATATTTTTAAAAAAATGTCTATCGTGTAAGCATAAGTGTTTGTGTTGCACAATATTGAGCAAAACTTACCATTTAATTAGATTTCCTTCTGCTGCCTTCAATTATTAACTTTTCTATTTCACATTTTGAATCTTCTTAAAACTAATATATATTTATGAAATAATTTTATTTCCGTACACTCTACCTGTTTTGTTTTCTATCTTTCATTGATTTTTGAATAAAAAATTTGGTTTTAACTTTATACGAAAAAACTTTATTTACATTTTCTTTTCGTTTTATAATATGTTTTACAAGAGATTTTACAATCATATCGTTTTCTTAAAGATGTGTAATATAAAAAGTAGAAATTATATTTTTCCTCGCACACTGAAATAAATAAACAATACAGAATAGTTCACAAAGAATAGATTCTTCGTGTTGAATTTGAGTTTTGTTTACATGATATAATTTACAATTTCGTTTAAAAAACAATTCGTATACTAGGTCCTCTTCCGATGCTATCAAAATATTAACCCCGTTCATGTTTTTTAATGGCAGTCCAATGAGTTCCAGGAGCATTTGATGCACTCAAATTTACTATAAGTGCCGCCGGATATTCAACTTCTTTTGGTAAAATGTCTACTAAATAAATTCCAGTAAACCTAGTTGCACTAGTACAGTCCTGAAACACAATTTTTAAAATTTCGTCACTCTACATCTGAATCACTTTCACTTATTGGTGTTGGTTCATACACTATTCTGTTTTCAGGTAGAATAAGAGAACGTAGATGATAATAAGTTAAATAGTTTGCGTACACTAGCGTTTCTTTTAAGGCACAACGAAAACTTGTAAACTAATGAAGATGGTGAACACAACTTTGAGATGGAAATGCTAAAACATTGGACACTGTATATCTTCCAATTAATCACTGTTCTCTGTAGAAGAGACTCTAGGAAAATTTGTCGCACTCTGCCGTGAGTGAAAATATTATCATTGTCAAGGTATACTTGGTTACTATGTTTTTAACTTCCTCGTATTCAACTCCCCTTCTATTCACCATAAACCAAATACATGTTGGCCTAAATAATCATTTGCATATATTAAACTAGGAATAATCTTTAATATTGAAAAAGGGAGGTTTAAATATCCAATTTGAAAACTATTGGTATCTACGTGAACTATGGGTAATTCACTGACTATGGATTTATTATCTTCATTATAATCGCAAGCTGAAAATTGTACGACAGTTCTCATGGTTGATCTCAAACTAAACTAAATTTTACATCGTATGATCCGTAAACACATTTCGATCCTCATCGATCTGTATAAGGGAAACAAATTGAGCGTAAATAATACAATAAATAGATTGAAGAAGATTTTAAATGAACCCTATTCGGAGATTAACGGGAGAATCCTTAATAATATCCCATGTAGATTTATCGAAAGTATTAGTAGGAGAAGCAATAAAAGCATACATAGTATATCCATGAGGGTAATCAGACTATGGGACCGTATGACTATAGCAGTTAGCGAGAAAAATGTGTGATAAATTTGAACGTATAATTGATTAGCATAATCTAGAATAAGAAGGGTGGGAGAATAAAATTGAGTACCAACTTGTCCTTGGAACTTGTTAATATTAAAAGTTTGAAAGTGAAAGGTATTTTCATGGTATTTTCCATTGAATACAGTATTTGCAACAAAATCAATGATTGGACCCTTTCGTACATTTCCAAAAAATAAACTGTCAAGATTATAGGACTCAACATTTGCAGGAATAGATACTGCAAATGTTTCTTCTCTAGTACTCTTGTTTCAACTCTAGTCAGTGGTCGTAGTATCATGGTTCATAAAACTGTTTAATTGTAGAGCTAAATCCGCAGAAATATTAATTGGGCCAACATAACGAATAACGTCTTTCAGTTTAACTTTAAATGTAGAATTTTCAGCTGCTATTAAGTAGAATGCATCTTTATTACGACTTGATTTTATACGTATATTGGCTTTATTTGGTGGATCTCGAGTTGATCCAGAATATCTGTATGAAATCGTCCATATATCAATGAATGCACTACCAGCAACAAGAAATTTTCGTTTATAATAACCAGCATTATTTTCGTCGAGTCTATTAAAATGCCCTGCAATATCTTTATATCATAATCCAGTGGTTAAATAAGTTTTACTTGCATCTTTACAATAATTAAGTAAAGTTTCACATTATACTCTAAATGGGTACGTAGCATTTGAAGAAAATACAATTATATCATTTAAAAACCATCCACCTGGCTAAAAAGTGCATGTAACAAACTAGTCACCTGCCCTATATGATCTACCAAAACGGCTGGTGGCCCTTCTGCTGCTACTTGTAAATTAACTCAATTTCCCCTTAATATTTTACACTTACTATAACGGTCAATACGTGCAGAAAGAATATGTTCAGCACCATCTCCAGGCACAAGAAATTCTATAGGTCGATCAGAAGAAAGCGATGAAATTGCCCGATACTCTACTAGGGACAGAAACTAAATCGAATTCATTCGTACAATATTCTTTACTTTTAGGTGTAAGAAAATACATTTTTAACTGAAAACATCTCTACTCTTTCTTTTATTACAAACACGTCGTCTTTTTAATCCTGGTGGTCTAATACGCACCGGAGCTTTACGCTTACGTGCTCTTCTTCTACCGCTACCAGTAGGCAACTAATTTACTTTATTTTCAGCTTTAGTTCTTAAAGATGAACATGCTTCGCCAATTTGTGCTTTTAAAGGCTCCTTAATAGGACGGTTTTCAAGCATATCCCCCGCAAGATCAATTTTCGTTTATATAGCTTGTCGCCCCACTGCTTCTGCTCCTTGTTTAACGAATGGCATAGCAAATCGAAACAGTCCGCGAAATAAACTCTCAATCCCACGTCCCCGTTGATCCCATGTCCCCGTCTACCTCTATGCATAACTATATAGGTTTTCATTTTGATGAGCGCTTAAAGTGAATTGTTATGGTCAATGTACACGATGGGAACGGTAAATTTCGGCCTGCATGGTCCTTTAGTAGTGTGCTACAGTGTCAAATGAAAGTTTTGCAAGTGGAAAATAATCTACATTCTGAAAAGTTAAGGTTTGTACTTTTCCATGATGATTATCGGTCATACATACCATTCGTAAAAGAGGTGCTTAGGTATCACCTGAGGCAGAATAATATCTGTATAAAGAAATTCTTGATGATGATATCCAAAGTCTAGAAATGGCTGTTTACGAATACGACTAACTTTTAAAATATAAATTTTAGGTTCAAAACCTATTTTTAATGCTAATATAGATGATAAATTTTAAAATTTTATACTGTCATTCACTTTTACAGTGACAATGATTGAATATTCAAATTTTATACTTGAATTTATTTTATTTAATTCATCTAGCAATTGCTGAACGGTGGAATAATATCCTTGTGCTATTTTATCTTTTACATTATCATACCATATTATATTTCGAAAAGAAATACCATTATCGCAGAAATAACATTAAGGGAATGTGAATTTCGCTTAATCCTACCATCCATGAATCGTTTAAGTGTATTGATTAAGAATATTGAAAAAATGTGTTGGACTGTTATTAGTATAACTTTGAATACTTCCATTAGTAGTAAGTGTAATGTAAAAACTATCTTCACTACTTTAAGAAATCATTTTCTCTTAAAATGCAGGGTCACGCTTGACGTTCCAAATTGAAATGACAACTTTTCCCCGTGCACATTTTTTAAGTCTACTTGAAGACTATCAACATATTTCTTTTCAACTTTCACATTTTGTGAACAATCAAAAATAAAAGATTTAATTTTTCCGTAATGATAATCTTGAATTCCAATTTTTAGAATTAGTTTCCCATAAACAGGTTGACCTTTTACAATATCAATACAAACATTGATTTCTAAAGGAATAAGATAATCAAGATTTGTGTGGTAAGGTGCTGGAACATTTAGAAACTTTGGTCCTTTATCAGATTCATTGGATAAAAGTGAACTATAAGTGTATTTACTTTAGAATCATTAATAAATCCTAAAATATTTTGCAAAAGATCCTAAAGTTTAGGAGTTCGTTTATGAAATAATATACTTTATCTTTAATTTCCTCATATTGAATAACGGTAGCATCTTCGTCTATTACTACAGGATTATCATTAATTTTTCGTTCAACACTAATCGTTTCTACATCATGAAACTTTTTATTAAGAATAGTACTATCGTCAAATACATGTAAATAATCCTCCTCCTCATATTCTTTTTCCATTTGTTTACGTCAAGTCATGAGAATTGTATCTAAAATCGAATGTATTGATTCATAATATCCAGCTAGAAATTTTATATTATATTCTACTATATTTTATCCACTAATTGAACAATAAGTTGTTCTTTTTTTAATGTTATAAAAGCTCCACGCAATAGAAAGTACACTTAAATTTACCACCCAATATCCTGTTAAATGAATTTGCTGAGAAACATTCGTAGTATTCGAACTTGTTTTATTTTCAAAAATCTTATTGGACACATTAGATGGTATGGTAAAATAATATTCATCGACTTGCTGCAGAGACAGCATATTTACGACTAAACAGATTTTTCTTCAACCCAGCTATTCAAAAAATAAGGATAACATAAACATTTCAAATAAATCCAATTTTTTCTACGTTTTAACACTTGTTGAATTAAATAAGTTTTCCGTTTTCCTACAAATACTTTTGTAATTTCTGTTGATAAAATGAACCTGTTATAAGTTCAACATTCCCACCTCAAATTTTATAAGTAATTGGATTACTTTTAATACACTGATCCACTAAGAGATCGATCCACTTTCACGAGACCATTTCGGTAAATATCCTTTTTCTAATTTGTGCTTATATTTACTTACTCGAAGATAATATCCGGCTTCAAATTTACATTTCTGCTTAACTTTCGTTTCTTCCCCATATAATCTTTCCCAAATTTTATTAGAATTAGTACATTAGAACTTGAAAAGGTGCATATTGAATGAAAGAATATTTCGTATGATTAAACATTTTACAAGATCTCGCAAAATATCAATATAACGATAAGTATTTTTATCCGTAAAGTATCTATATATTTTCCTTCAAAGTACGAATATAACGTTCGACGAAACAAGCTTTGATTTCAGGATGTACACTATAATATTCGCTTGATAATTTTTATAAAAACATGTTTTACATGTTGATTATAAAATTCTGTTCCCAGAACAGTTTGACATTGAAGTAGAGGTAATTTACTTTTACTGAATATTGACTCTATTGCTTTTGCCATGACAGGACCCGTTTTATTCTTAACAGGAATACATAGCGACTAAAAGTGTCAATACTACATAAAGTATATTTATATCCATCAATATATTTTGATACATTTTTCATATCTGCTAAGTCAATTTTTACTAGTTCATTTGGTGCATTATCACAATACTTTTGCGGAGACAATGTTTACCTGCAGGAGCATGTAAAGTGTATGTATGTAGTGAAGTTAACCATTTTTTACTTTTTTCTGAGAAATGCCGGTTTTCTTTGTTAATTTGGAGATGAAACCTAAATAATTTTAATAAGCATAAGCATAATAAATTTTACCAAGCGACATTTAAGAGTTGTATTCATTATAATTTTTAAATAATGAAGAAAAACGTCTTTTATTCCCTGACTAATACTATTTTTCATTTTCTTTACTATCACTTTACTAGAACACTTTTTCTTCTTGTTTACTACTTTACTAACACTATTCCTTTGCTCTAGCATTTTAATAGAAACAGCGCTGAGTTGAAAATTAATTAATTCTAAGGGAATATTAATATTTTGTAATAATTGTTTAAAATCATGAATGCCAACCGAATTTCTAGGAGTTTTTCGCTTTCTTACAGTATCATTGATAAGATCAATAATATTTGAACGTGGAATTACTTTGTTCTCTATGGATATTGCGCCAGTTTGATCGCAACTGATACGGTTGAAACACTGAAGGAGATTTAATAATACTTGAGTCTTTTTAACAGATGATTTTGATACTGAACAAACAATATACTGAATCATCTGTAACATATTTGATGATTCAGAATTGTAAACATGTAAAACAATTGGTTTTCGAGAGTTTGGAGTATATTCTAAATAACGATATAATGCTTGCCATTTTCCATTTTTCATATGTGCAAGAATCACTTCGTTTTAAAATTTAATTCATTTCATTATCCAAAAGCGTGATGAGACTTTACAGACTTCATAATGAAATACATTTGCGCATTTGCATGTTCCGGAATGAGAAAAAAAAATTGAAATTGCGATGACATTTTAACAGTTAAATAAACTTCCCGCTACTGCACTTAAAATTGGCGCTAATAATAAGGGAAGAAAAGCACAGTTTGCGTTTCTTATTTAAACTTGAACGTTTCAGAAAGAGTGCACGTAATATCTTTTTATGTCGACCCAATCTTCGCTTCTGACGAGGAGAGAGTTTAAAGTTACTATTTAAAACATTTTCTTAACAGTGCAATAGTTCGAATAACACCAGCAGGTGCACTCTGAATTAATGCTTCACGCTTCTTATTCTTACATTTACAAATTACGTGTGGCTAATTAACATAATGTTTTATGCTTGACATCTTGATGAAAACTGACCTGAATTGGATTATTCATTTATTTTACATGTGCATAGTTTTATCTGGAAATATATTTGTACGTAGACATAGAGCATCTGCTGTAGACTGAGTTAAATCGAAAAGTAAATGTGAATGAGGTCCAGAAGTAGCATTTTAATACACTTGAATAACATCTTTACTATATTGTGGCATAATTTGTCTTGCTAAATATTGTATTTCTAACTTATCTCTAGGATTTTTCAACGCAATAATATATTGGGCGTTTAATGAAATGTCACGTGCATATTTTCTTCTGGCAAATAAATTTTGAAATATAAAAAATACACTTAGATTTTTAGGATCTGCAAATTTTGGAAACATCAGTTTTAATTTCACTCATAAGATCACCGAGAATTAGCAATGAATTTTCCTTAATTTCAAAAGTACTCATATCAGGAATTCCAAAATGAAATCGTATATTCCTTATCTGACTAGATAATTTAGCTTTCACACCACCGTATCACCAAACTATTACCTTAAAGTTACTAGAGAACATTGTTTCACGATGGATTAATAACTTATTTACAAAATAACTTTTTCCAGCTTTGTTGGAACCTGAAAGCATGATAGTTGGAGGATGAAGGAAGGGAAACATCATGAGATAGCAACAGAACTAACAGTTGTTAAGTATTCTTCTTTTATAGCCGAAAGGAAGGGTTTCGAACTCATTATGAAATTTACGTTTACTTGCTACATTCCGATGTGTTTCCGCTTCTGGTCTGGATATAATTTTGAATCCTGGCTTCCTGTAGATACCAGCAGGATTACTAATGATTTTATTTTCATAATTATACTTGACTAAATTTACAAAGTGGATGAAATATACAATTTGACGCGCACCACAATTTAGAGTGATTTCTCGAATATTGAACGAGGGTTTAATATTCCCTGTCTGAATTACCCTTATATGAATACATTTAGGCCTTAAACCCATTGAAAATAGCTCTCTTCCACCCCCCTTTAAATTCATTAGTTAAATCTCCTAAATAGTTCCTTGTATGAAACAATGGACGTTGATTTCTCTTTTGTCTGTGGAAGATAGAATCTGTATCTGTGTTGATAGCATTTTCTGTTCCTTGTTTTTCCAATAAACCATATAATTTTAATTAAGCCCATGAGGAAATAAAGGCTGAAAAAATAACATTGGAAAAAGCATTAGGAGTAATAACATTTTGTAAATCCCTTTGTGTTACTAACAAGGCATCTTCTTAAATCATAAGTACATTTTTAACTGCAAAGGGATGTGTTCGGAGAATATCCAAGAACGACTTAGCGTCATTAACTACCTTGATCTGTGTTAAATCAGTTCTCTGTTCCCACTTCCCAAACAGGGAATTTAAAAAGAGTTTTGCTATATAACACAAACCAGGGTTTTCACTAATGACATCAGAATTAAGTTGAATGCCTCCATGCTCAGCATATTCGTCAATATACTTCTGCTTTTCCTCCTCACAAGTACACTGAGATCAAAAAAACAGAAGCTTCCTGTTTCATCTGGAAGAAGTTATTAACATCCTCTTTAATTTTGAACTCGTAAATTTCATAAATATCGAGAATGGAATATCCTTTCTTCATACTTTCATGCAATTCAGGAGTGTAAAATGTGCCGGTGAAGCAGCGTTTGTTCACAGTGTGGTTCAAGTCACTACTATTCATTTTATCCATAGAAGTACGACAAAGGCCGAATACAAGGCGTCCATGCGCATTGTACGGAAGTAATAGAATAGCAAAATCTTGAGGAGGAAGAACATTGCAGACAACAGCTCCATGATTATTTTCGGGCTTAGGAAAAGCTTTCCCTCGGTAAGTCGTAGGCTTACCAATAGGCAGAGGTGTCTTTTTCATGATATATATATATATATATATATATATATATATATATATATATATATAAACTGCGTATGTCGTCATATCAAATGGTTTCGTTTTCAGCACTCTCATAAGGAAATCTGAAAACTACCGTCCTACCTCCCTTGGAACAGTCGTTTGGGCACTAATCCACCTTCAATATTTTGCAGTAATCTTTAATAATTTGCCCAATATGTAGATTTTGCTTTACTTGCCGATCCCAATCACATTCATAGATTTCGACAAGCTTTAGACCACAACTCTCTAAATATTTCTTTCTCCTCAATATCGTAATGTCTCGGTCATTTAAGGTTTCGCCATTTGTGTCATTTAGAGGTACGTGGCGACCCTGCTTAATGCATGAATGGCTATGCCAAAAAAAGCCATAAAATGCATAGGCAGTACGATGTTTGTTATCGTAGCCGTCCACTTTGAATCGCCCAGATTGGGCTTCATCTCCGATTTCAGCTGTATGAAGGGAAATATCATTTTCAATGAATTCTATGTGCTTTAACCATTGTAATGCTTTTTTACTCTGAGGGTTACGTTGTCGATACTCGAACCGGGGAATCACAGGAATAATTACATCTTCTAAATATGAAGAGCAAAATTATTCCATAGCATACGCAGTAATAGCACTTATTTGAAGAAAACATTGAATCTTTTCAGTCCCTTATGCAATTAAATCCGAGAGCTTGATGACTGGCTCGCATAATATACGAACATCGTTTCTGCAGTATTCTAGCCTTTCACTCCTCATGCCAAACCTTCAAAGCAAGACGTTCACTTTCTGATTTACCTTCATTATTAAAATGTTTAGGGTTTGGCCATGGTTCATCATAATTTTGATTATTCTCAGTATTTAACAAAAACGGGAAATCTCCCTTCTTTAAACTATCAACTAATCCCATTTCACGGACAAGAACAAATAAGTATTTTTAAAAGTAATATTATGTACACTCATCTGGATAATTTTCGCACCTTGGCTTAAAATTAGGGAAGTGATTGCTTCCTTTTAATGTGCACGTGCAACAAACACGGAATAGAATTTTGCGACGTTGTGCGCTAAACATACTACTGTATTAGTTCTAGGACCTTGACCGACAACTGCTTTACAAAACTTTCAATATTCTAAAACAAAAAATCTCTTTCACCTTGTGAATTACCGCATTAAAAGCATTTGTAATTATCCTCCATGTGGTTCTTATATTTAAAGCAGCATATCAGGTGAGGAGCATATCAGATTTGGCCAGTGTTCACTTTCACCTTTTTCGTTTTCATTTAGTAGCGTAGTCTCAATGTCATAAACTACATAACAAAAATATTGTCAGGTTTCGCTTTCATCTTTTGTACGAAACAGAAATGGTCCTCTTTACCATACGTTTTGCAAATAGCGCAGAACCGATATCCACTTACATGGTGGTTATTTCGGGTATCTTTATATCACACTGTTGACACAATATGACAGCTACATACAGGTCTTTCCTTCGCCTTCGTGCTATGTTTATCATATCATGATTGCGAAGGGGAAACTATTAAAGAACTATTTCAAGTTACAGCTCTCTCATCGTTAGAATTTTCAAAATCATGGTACTCTTTGCAATGTTCGCAAAGCTTGTCGCATTTATGTCTATTACGACGCGCGTATGGCTTTAAGCAATCATAGCAGTATCCTGCACTTCTTAAAAAGGCCATAGTCCCAATAACGTCAAAATCCTGGTCATGGTAAAACAAAAATAATTAGTTCCTGGTTTCAATCATACCGCTATAGATGACCTCAGGGTCTCGAGTAGCTGGTTTCAAGCCACACACTACAATCTGAAAAGCATTACCATAATAATCTTGAAACTGATTAATATCATCTAAACTTCCACCCAAAGTTGAATTATGAATATTTGCTTTCTTACAGAGAGCATTACCATTCTTTTCCCAGTTGAGTGGATGACTTTTCATGTAAGTTACCTTACAAAATTCGCCTAAAGCTGGTAACTCGGTCAAAGCTAAAGCTGTCGGTAAACATTCGTAGGAGTTGGTTCCCGATTTAGGCACAGGAATAATGTGTGCTTTTAAGCATTCCTCCAGGGGCAATTACTTGTCATTATTCCTTTTTTCCTGTCACCTTGTCCTCGAATTGGGTAGGATATGTTACCCTTAATGATCACACTATCGGCTAACAGGAAAGATTCATTCGAATTGATATTCTCAATCGAACGCAAAATATATTCAGTAGTTAAATGGACTGGTCTACGCCACGGAATAAAGACGTCTTTACCGTTGACGTCATCACCACTTTCAATACTAATTCCGACCCAGAATTGTGGATCTACATTACCAAGCAAATGTTGTAATGCAAATTGAAAAAATCCTCAACATACTCAGCTGGCGTCAACTTGGGGCTTCCAGCTTTAGCACGTATGGAGCTTTCTTTACCTTTAAGAGGATAATTATGCAAACCGCGAACGCGTTCCCATATAATTTAAAAGTTATCACCTCCTGTTCCCTGTTGTAAATCCTGTTCGCTCTGTTCAATCTCATTCATTTTTTCACAAACTTCCACAACAGTATTGGCACCCAGTTGACTACTCCATCCCTCAAAGTAAACGTACCCTTGATCACTTGGGGAAAGAACGTAGTCCGTATCAGAAAAGAAAGTATCAACAGCAGTTGAAGTTGAAGCAATAGCTGAAGGAGCCAAAGAAGTAGAAGGGACACGTATAAATGAAGTGGAAGGTACCGTACTGCAGATACGTGTTGCCGTAGTTACGAATGTAATTGCATGTGTTAATACAGACGTAACTATATTGACAGGAGCAGAAGTAGTAGTTGAAGTACAGGAAGAAGTTGTCGAAGCAGGCATTGAAGACATTGTGGAAATAGGAAATTAATCTCCAAAGGAGAGGGAATTCTAACGGCTGTGAGGGACAATATTCAATGAATCCTCTTCATTCATAGAAACATATAATTCATAAATATTATCTCTCACAACCGGAATCATGCCAAACAGAAAAGTGAGATGTGCGTGAAATATTATCCCGTTACTTTCATCTATTGGTTCACTCTAGAACATATAATGCTGTAAAGCCAGCGTAGCGTTAGAAGGGCACTCGAAGAAGACAGAGTTATGTAACTGAATTAATTCATTCACATGAAGGCATGCGCCAATCAACTTGTTAAAATCGGACTTGGATAGAAGACGTAGACGAGAAAAAGTAAAAGACATTACCAGAATTTCTATGTAGTATTCGTTCGACGGTTAAGCGACAAATACTAGAATTCCAAAATAAAAGGTGGAAGGTTGATTTTAGATGATCAAAATTTGTTTAATGTAAATAATCGACAGTTATATCTCTGCAAGAAAATTTTCTTCTTCACAAAAGTAGAAACACAGCACAAAAATTAACAAAGAAGTACCTTACTTTTCTTGTTCACAAAAGTAGGGTCACTTCTTTACATCACGAAAAAAAATAGCAGTTGAGATTTCAAATACACTGATTTCATCACATCTTTTGAGTTTGAGTTATATTATTTATCGAAATGAAGTATCAATTTGGCTTCAAAGAACACAAAAAAGTTTAAACTAGTAAAACAACACTATTAGACTCCAACAGCTGTTTATGTCTGTAACTTAGCTTACAAGGACAAACTGTAGGTTTGTGCAGTCAACTAGTGGTTTTATACAACCTAGTTTATTCTTTGATCATGCGCAGAACATCGTTTTTCAAATGTACAAGTAAATCTATGTAAAAGACGACATTTACAGATGAAAATAGGATAATCTTCTATAAACTGCTATAAAAAGCTGTTATTTTTATAAGATTTTCAAGAATTGCTACTTTTAACATGAACTTTTAAGAAAAACTGCAAAAAATTAATGTTACTTTTAACTGTTATTTTATAACAGTTTGACTAAGCGTTACAGTAACAGTTCTTTACAACAGATTAAGGAAGAAATCA
>JAGDQP010035635.1:0-19481 GCA_022664845.1 Lepisma saccharinum
AGCGTGAAGTTAGCCCCCCAAACTTTGGACACCTCTATCTCCTTTATTTGACTAGCCCAAAAGCTGAAAGTGGCTAGCCCAACCAGCCCAAATTGAGTTCTAACTGGCCCAAAAAAAATCTCGACTGGCCCAAACATTTGGGGGGCCAACTTCACACACGCGATTCTTTGGATATGTTGTTAATTCCAAGATGAAATTATTATTTCCTTGTGATAGAACAAGTTGTAAATGTGATTTGTTGACTCTGGTTGCTTTCGCTTGGAAATCCCGACTCTTCTTTTAAAGGTTTTCTTAGTTCTGTCGAGGCGTGTAATATTAAGTCCATTGACATGGATGGACTTTACGAAGAATTCCAGGTGTTTCAAGAAGTAGCAGCCTCAGATATGTCCAAGAACTGTACAACTGTTGAAGAAAGGTATTTGTGACGTATGCTTTATTTATTTCCACTCTATATCAGTTTGTTTACAAAAGTGTGCTCGAGTCTGCTCTAACGATGACTTTTTGCTGAAAGAAAATGGCCGTGATCTCAGTTTGTTTATAACAATCGTATACCGAGGGTGAGGTTATGACGCTGTTATTTAATTAACAGATAATCACAAACAGGTTTCCTTATGACGCCTTATCTTTTCTTTCCCTCAGTAATAAAGGTAGCACCTTGTTTAGTTTTTTTTTTACTCTATCAATATTTTCAGAGTATTGAAGAGTAGAGAAATGAACGTTCCATATTCCATTCTGTTCTGTTTAAAATGAAAAGAAAAACAAACAGAAGTTTCCTTTATTTTTCAGGTGTATTTGTTGTACGGTAGAACTTAGAAAGCTGAAAAAAAATTTAAAAAAAATGCGTTTTTGTATTAGGCAATTTAGGAATTTGTGTTCACCAACGTAGTGTTATGTTCAGGTTTTCGCGGGCGCAAAGGAATAAAGTTAGCTAATGTTTAATCCATATCTATAATGTTTTCCATCAGCGCGCAAATCACAGCTTCTCATTTCGAATCGGCAGTGGCTAGACGTCTGAGTTCGAAACCGGCAAACGACCATTTTCTATTTTAGAGTTTACATCAGTTTCACGAGGCAATTGCCGGAATTGTATCTGGATTAGAGTCCTGGGCGCTACTCTCCCGTTTCCCAGCTTGCTTGAGCCAAAGATACCTAAAGGAAATTAATGAATTTAATTGTCATATGTGGGAAATAGGTTTGCAAGTTAATAAAGTCCGGCTTTCTAAGTCAATGTGTCCGGCTTTCTAATCATTGCCTTCTGGCCACCCTATTCTCTGGTCACTCTATAAGCTATCCAATGCCTCAAACGCAATGGGATTTCTCCCCCTGAAATAATTCATAAAGCCCTCTTCCTGTCAGTTCCTAGGTGTGACACATGCATTAGTCGTAACCGTTTGTTAGAGCGAGTTAGCAACCTTTACACACCGTTGGCAGTTTATACGTTTCCCTTTAATATTCGTCTCCAGAAGGGGGGAAGAAGAGGAAAGCTGAATACAAAATAAGCCCTGTGGTCCACTGAAAGCATCCTCTGGACTTCGCTGTCGGTTGCAACAAGCGTGAGTCATGCATGTAAATTGTGTGTGTATGTGGGAGAGTAGGAAAAAGATGTCTGATGCTGAGTTGGCTTAATTATTCGCCCGTGTATTTTAACCCTTTTACGTTTCACTTCGCTTTTGTGTATGAGTCATCCTTAGCTTCCACTCTGTGCGTCGTCAACTGATCACATATATTGCAATGAGTAACCAAGTTTTATTACTTTTGTAAATATTGGTAACCTTCTTCCAATGTGATCTACATATTTATGACAACCAAAGATTGGGAGAATGGATATAAAAAGAGAATAAACAAAATTGTTCTCTCTCACTTCATAAGTACGTACTCCAAGAGAAAGAATTGGCACCTTAAAGCCTGTATTTAACACCAAAACTACTTAAAATAAAGTAAAGTATTGTTAGTAAATTACTAGTATGTTAGAAGGCGATTGTAATTACGCCAGCAGCCAAAAATGATGAACCAGTATGAAATTTCAGAAAGTCTGGCAGGTAATACTTATGCATATTTCCACTGAACTAATACACAATTGTTATATTTTTCTTTTCGATAAGAAACTTACTTATAGGCTCGGGTCAAACGTCCGTTATTCCAGGCCTCATTGATCTAAACTCTCATTGGTTCCAAGTAAATGCTATTTAATTCAGGGTTGAATAACCTTTGAAACACATTATGAATATAACCTCAATCATTTCCACATTCCATAAATGAAGTCATTTCAAACATATCTTCCAAGTGAAAGAGAAACAATATTTTTTAACTTTAATTTTATTTCCTCTTTTATTTTATTTCTTCTTTCGTTAATAAAAAAATCTTATTACTCTGATGTGAATTGGGTCTTTGTATGAATGAATAGAAACGTAGAGAACAAAACTCTAGATTTCTTCTAGGAAAATATACGAAGTGGAAAAACGCATGCGTTTGGAAGAACCGAAAAGAAACGCAGCAACCAAAATGAAAGAAAATAAGAACAGAGATAAAAACGACATCTCTCACACTCTGTTGATTCTTTTGTTGAATCACAGATGTCTCTCTTCGTTGACGAGGCTTCCGTTCACAGAATCTGTTCTTGCGGAATTCAAAAGAAAAGACGAAGGCTACGGAAATAAGATAGAAAGAAAAATCTTAGAGAACATACTTTTTAGTAATACCCTTTAAATATATTTTCCAAAAATAAATAGAGAAAAAAAAAACACTTTAGTTTAATTTCCGAGACACTGCCTTCAATTTAACACTATTGTGCGTCATCATTTTATACAGGGTGTCATTAGGTAGCCCCTTAACGTTCGGCGCACTGATGCTCAACTTCGGGCTCGCTTACGATGACGTCACTGTTTGGACAACTGTGTGCTGCCTGCTTAGTACGTTTGGGGGCGCGCCTTTTAGTCATCTCAAATAAATTTGATTTGTGTACATTGTATTGTACGTATTTTAATGATGAGTAATGGCAACAATTTGCGATTGCAGAGTGTAAAAATACAGGACGTAACAATAGGGAATTTAAATGCCATGCTTTTCCCGAAGATAACCACGTGAGGAAAGATTGGATTAATAATAATATTGTACTTTCAGCAAAATTTGATTTGTTTTAAAATTACGAAAAATACGAATGCAATGTAGCCAGGTGAACTTCTAAGGACGGGATCTACAGTTTATGGTAAAGTTGGCTCCGAACCACTTCGTTCAATAGACCTAGGCGGGAACTGAATCCGTGACCACTCGCACATCTTTGAATTCGCTGTATTCCACAAGACCGGGAAACCTCAAAATCATTTATGTTTCTGAAACCAAACTAATCTTCACAATCAGTGTCGTCATATAGACCTATCCAATTAACCCCGACTTTGGATAAAGTCCGCGAGAGAATTCTTCTTAAACGCCCCCACATTTTGTTACAGCGACCTCTTTCCAAACATCAAGCAGCATTCCCCAAACAATACAGGATTAATGACCAATTGACTCTACTAAGAATCACTAACATGATCCCCACCCACTACAAAAAAAGCACGACCATCTCTTCTCGTATTATTTTATATTGAAAAGGCATTTAATAAAATATGCAACACCCTGAGAACTGTTCATTAATCAGTCTAGAGTAGTCCTTAGTTGCGGATCCCATAATATGAAGGTGCACTGTCATTCCGGAAGTGAGAAACTCTGAGCACTCATTTAAGAGCATTGGCATTATACAGACCTGCAACATCTGCACGTAGGTATACGTATCCAAAGTTCCGGGGGTGAGCATGACTACATGAACCTTTGACACCAAATCCTACACCACATCACTTTCTCCTGTGCTCCTTAAATTTTATATTGTTCAGTCCAGTGCGGGATCACAGCTGACCAATAACATAAATTTGGTTTTTACGTTAACCCCATTAACGAAAAACGGGGCTTCATCACTGAACATAATTTTAGGAGCAGCCAAAGTCATGGAATGCTAACATGTAAATGTGTGATAAAAAATACGGTGAATAATTTTATTACGAAGAAAGTAATAAGCTTACCTCAAATTTGAATTAATATCCTTCAAAGTACCCTACTTGGCTGCCCATGCGCTTATCCTAACGTTGATTCCATGATTTGAAGTATTTTTGGAAGGCTTCATTCGGAAGAGCCCTCAGCAGCTCTGTCGTGGCCCTCTCAATGTCGAGAATGGTATCAAAACGTGTTATTTTTAGCGCGGTTTTTATTTTGGGGAAGAGCCAGTAGTTGCATGGTGCTGAGTCCGGAGAGTAAGGCGTATGTGGACAGCTAGGAACCTTTCCTTCGGCCAAAAACTCACGGATCAGAAGCGAGATGTGGCACGGCGCACGATTTTCCTTCTGTTCACCAGTCAAGAATCTGGGAACAAATTTTCCACTCACTCGTCTCGTTTCCAAATTATCGGTTATAATGCTTTTCACGGAGCCGTACGAGATGTTCAGTTCTTCGCTAAGCTCTCGAATAGTCAAACGCCTGTTTGAACGAACCAATTTTGCACTTTTTGTCTGTTTTTGATGTCGAAAGACGTCCAGAGCCTTGCTCGTCTTCAACCGACTCATTTCTGCTTTTAAATCGTTCATACTACTTGTAAACAGTTTTCAGAGTCAGCACATTATAGCCATACATTGATTTTAACATTTTAAGAGCTTCTTTGGCACTTTTTTGCAACTTAAAACAAAACTTAATGTTAACGCGTTGTTCGAAATCCATGATGCGCGACAGACGCGTTAAGCACGACCTCACTCTTCCGGCTCTGGAAGCCGACTGAGAAGTCACAACTTGTTCAAACTTGACACTAACTATCTCAACGAATCAGACTATTGGACTTATTAGTTCGCATTGATGTAGCGTCAGCGGTTGCTGCTATAAAAATTCATTCACCGTATTTTTATCACACCTTGTATGTACAAAATTGTAAGCTTCAGTTGGAAGTCCTCATCTGACGAATCATGTTGCAGTTGAAGTTTGATAGAATGATACTTGTTTGCCTTTAACGCCTTGCTTTGTAGCCGCAGTGAGTCGCATTGTGTTCATAGGACAATCATCGTCTTCATTTCGTTGGGCTATTAATAACTGTTGGAAGCACATCTGTTGATGACGTCTCATCCGTTGCCGTTGTGGGACTTCCTGTACACGTTTAATCTGCAACATTCACGGTAGATTTAAATTTCGCTATAAACTTTCGGACGGCGCTGTCGATCCGGATGGTCTGCGTTGAACTCATTGATAACTTGGGAGTAAGTCTGTCCCACTGCAAGGAAAATGATGTCAATCCTCTCTTCCGTCGATACGAGGATTGTGGTTCACCTGCAAGGAAAATCACATAACTTTTACAGATACACTCAATGCACATGACATAACTATGATATTGGACGTTTACGTCATGGAGATATTCCAATCTTTGATTGTGTGTAAGATAAAAACAAAAACATTTCTTACTTGTGAGTACGCATAGCTATTAATATAACAACATAACCATAACTTTCCAAAAGCAAATCATTTCGCAAAAAGGCTTTCTCCGTTTTTTTTATTAATTTTGCCCAGATTCATGTACCGGATGACCCAATTTCACATGTTTGACTTGAATCGAATATGGTAGACGTGTTGACGGTTCTTCTAAAAAATGTACTAGACGCACATTGGAAATTTACATAATGAAAATATACCAGTCTCTAGTTCTGTGCAAGATAAATGGTCCGTTCCTTACGGGATACAATATGTTTATAGACGCGGGAAAGAAGATTACCGTACTGTTTGTGTGCAAATTCTAAGACAAAATTACGTTTGCCAAAGATTTCCTACTCAGATGTGTGGTTTTCGAGTAACTCAGAGGGGTCAAAATGGCAAGGTGACAACACCTATAACCGACTTGTGAAATATAAGCGTAATGAAGAAAATGTACAGATGTGAAATGACTAATTTAATATTTATGAATAAATTATTTACTAGCACTGAGTTCAGTCCTTTTTCTTTAAAATATATATTTTTTTATTAAATTAACTGGATACACTGTGCAAGTATTGAAAAATCCGTTGCTGAATGTTTTATTGAAATCTGAGAAGTGGAGAGAGTCTAGAAAGAACGACTGGAGAGGTTGTTGAGCAGAGTGGAGGGGATAGCTTCTCTGCCTCCGTCTAAGAATGCCTAGGGCTGCAAGATACTAAATCCTCCACTGTAGTTAATAATGCATTTCATTAGCAGTAGAAATACCAAATTTAATGTAAAAATGGACTAAAGTCATCTAAACAAATACAGTATACTTCGAGTATTGTCTACCACTTTGTACATTTGCACAGTCAGTTATTAAACTATTTAATACCTATTTGGAAAAGATTCTATTGGCGGAAAATGTCTTCTGGCTGGCTTTTCATCCCACAAGTTTTTAACCATTTTTTCACTCTCGATTATATCCCATCAAATGTTGCATTTCAAAGGGAAAAACAGGTAGGAGTCAGAGGGTGCCATATCAATGCAGTATGGAGGATGCGGAATTAAAATCCGTTTCCTTTTTGGCAACATGACATGGACATATGGATATCGAATGAGTGATAGCAGAAATGGATTAAATATATTGATTTAAATGAAATAAATATTGAATCTGATTTTATAACTGAATGTTCATTGATTGTTTATATTGTTGATTATTTTATAAATTAATTTGAATTTGAAATATGTTAAAGATTCTTACTATTGTTAGAAATTTTAATTGTATTTAAAAGTTTTGAATATTTATTTTGTTTTCGTAATATTGGAACTAAACAGTAGGAAAAGAGATATAATGTCTATGTAATTTCAGAAAATAAAATAGAGAACCGGGATGAATGGAAATTATTTATTAAAGCGGAAACATTTAGTCTTTGGAGTTAGCTGGATTTAATATCAGATGCGTTTGTAATATACAAAAAAAATCTGTTAGCTTTATGGAAAATGGAAAGTTTGAAGTTTACATATTACTGTAAGTTACATCTTTCAAGGATTGAAATAACAATGGTTGGTGTATTCGAAAGTTTTACAATTTGATTTAATAAATCGATTGTTTTTGCCTCCGGGCTAAACTATTTTTTTATTTACTGCGTATTAGCATCGTGGTCATAGTTGCAGTGTCGCAAGGCTCTATGGCTTTGATTCATTTCATTTGCTCGTCCTGATTAAGATATTTTACGTAGGTAATGGGAAGTAGTCTCCACTGTATTCAACGGGGGAGAAAGCCATACAGAGTTGGAGCAGTTAAAATTACTTCTCTTCGGCATAAGATTATAGGAACGATCTTTGCTTCATATCTTTACAGCAAAATCTACGGTTTCTGGTGGCGGATACCCTGAGATGAAAAGGAAGGAAAATATATGAGCTAGCTAGTAATCCCACATTAAAAGAAATCTACGAAGCATTTTTATTCTCTTTTCTACTACTATATTATACTGTAATAACCAATCATTTTTAAACATGGCGCCCAACGTGGGGCTCGAGATTAAGGTATGGAGTTGTATACTAGAAGTGATATGGATGGAGTAAATGAGAAGGATGATGATTCTAGTGATGTGAAGGGTACCAATAATGTGCTGAGAAGGATAAATTTGACACAGAAAGAAAGAAATTTAAGAAAAGTAGCAAAGGAAACTAAATTGATGGAAACGATGCAGCAGTGCAAGAACGATTGCAATAAAAAACATCGCATATATATAGTACGCCAAAGATAAACAAATGCATATTTCTTTTTATTTTCTGCGGTAGAATGGTTTGAAGGAGCAGCGGCCCTCCAAATATGCCTCGTAAAAGTTTGTAAAATCAACGTTAGTACATCTATGTTTTGAACTACCATGCTTAACATGATATGACACATGCCATCACGTGATCTGAAATTGATCACTTCACAATATCTACACGAGAGATAATATAATGCATATCGAATACGGAAGAATGGCTTTAAAAGTAAATCCATTTTATGTATGAAGAGCTCCATTCCAAAAGTCAATTTTCAACATTTTATTTTCTTCTGATATTACCTTTCATTAGGCTGAACTACACAAAATTTCCTTCAAGAACTGCAAAATGCATTTTAAAAAATCGTGAAAACCATCTTTTTCTTGAGCAAAGTCCACTTATGTCATTTAAAATGTATGTGTTTCGATTTCATGTAAATTTATGAAATTAATGGAAGTAGTTTTTTTAATGGAACTCTTCAATTATGTGCTTGTATACTCTGGTAGTGCCGTTACATAATATTCGTTCATGTTTTCTAGTCACCTTCAGCGCCGTCTCAAATATATCAGGGGAGATTTTACCCCATCGAACAGATTTTTAATATGAAAGAAAAAAAAGCAATCGACTATCTTATGTGCAATATGTATTTGCGAAGCTTTGTTCCAATCCTACTTGCACTAATTTAGATCTGGACTGTATTCACGCGAAATTATACGTTTATGTGACTACATGCCCCATCAAACATTTTTTTCGCAGAAAACAAAAACACATATTCAATTATTTTATGTCCACTACGTATGTGCGAAGTTTCATCTAAATATTCTATGCTTTGTTCATTCTCACAAGGGAAGGGTCACTCAGATCACCCCCGAAACCCTACTTCAAATTCCGCACACATGTAGGTCAGCCACAAAGAGACTACCACACAAAAAATAACTGTAATTTTGATGTGATAAGGTCTTTGAATAAAAGGGTAAATTTGAACGCGGTCTTTTATACAGTGTATGTGAAAGTTCCAAAACTGCTAAATATCTCAGCTATAATGTGTGTTTTGAACAATTGGAAGCAACAAAAGTTGCAGAGTATCAAAAGAACTATCGGATGGACTAACCCATCAAAATGTGTGGGTTCTGTTTGGGGCCCAACATTGATTTCTTCAATTGGAACCCGAACTTTTATTGCAGATTCTATATCTACGGAAAAACTAAAGGATATGTTCTGCTCAAAACTGTAGGATCATTCGTTCATTCATTCATTTAGCTGCTCTTTCGTTTTAAGTTGGGGGAACGAAGTGTCTTGCTGATGTTGTAAAACTCCTATCGCTGTTTTTTTTCTCTCCCCCACTTATCTTCTCGTTCTCAGAGCAGTCAGTGACACAGCGACATATCGTTTGCATTATAACAGTGTATGACTGCCAGTATCTTTTCACCCAACAGACGCGTTACTCGATCTCAAACACGTGAGAATCCACATTTACATTTATTTGAGTGTTTGACATTTGAAAGTTTTAGACAACCAAGAACCGATATGGCCAATCCACCCCGTCTCGCACGTGACAGACGTTTTAGAAGTTTTAACTGCATATAATACCATGACGAAGTTTAATGGCATCGACCCACCACAAGTTGATATCTTCTTCCAGCACTACGATGCCTACGGCCTGGCCGCCTTGTGGTCCGAGGAACAAAAGAAAACGAAACTGCCTCTTCATCTATCCGATACGGCCCATGATTTCCTTCGCTTACTTCAACTTTACCTGTAATACGCAAATAAAACCTATGCCCAGCTCAAAACTGAGATTGCCAATACATTCCGTGGCATGGCATCCCAATTCAAAGTAAAGGACATAATACGTAATAGACGGCAGATCTTACACGAATCTCCCTACACATACGTCATTGCCAAGAGACGATTAGATCTTTCCTTCCTGAGTTGCCTGAAGCACAAGTTCTATTACACATCATCAAGGCTTAAGATCACATCTTCTACAGGAAGTCAGTGATAAAACCATTACCACCTTACCACAACTTATGTCCACGCTCCAGGCAATTGACCATAAGACCTTGTCAATTGATCAGCGGATACAAGAAGAAACGTTAGAATTACAACACATAGGCTGTAATCCCCAGCAATCAGGTTCGAATCTGTGCACCGCTCATTCGCAGCAGTCAGGTTCTAATCTGTGTACCGTTCCTTACCAGCAGTCAGGCTCTTATCCGTGTACCGGCACTCACCAATAGTCCGGAACGGCTTCCTAGCCTAACATACTTTCATCCTCGCTTCCGCCAGGTTTTGCCCAGAGCATATCAAATGCAGAAATCGCGCAACTTCAGCAGCAAATCAATCAATTTCCAAACATAATCAATGAGAAGCGGTCCAATACGGATCGCCGTCCACAACAAACCAGGACTCAGTCAGATATAGACGCCCTTTGTTATCAGATGTCTAATCTTGTCATGACATTGAACAAATCGATCTATGCAGGTACGTCCCCTCCACAACAATATAAGAATAGATAAAATTGCTATTCTAAAAACCAGTGCTATGATAGGAACTCCACTCAGGGAGGTCGTGCACTCACATCCCACTCGGGCACATGCAGTAACAATCAGTATCAGCAGCTCCGGCGGAATTACAGAAATTTAAATAGAACTAATTACTGAAATCCAACAAACCGAACTTCAGGTGCCCCGTCCCGACCCAATCCAATTATTTGCCGAAGTTGCCGGAAACCAAACCATTTTTCAAGAGAGTGTAGAGCACCTATAGTACAGCGTCAAATAAAGTATACAAATTTAAACTAAGCAGGCCAGCAATTGCCAGGAACTGTTTTGCGGGTACTTATAAAGTACAGGCTCCATTAATTAAGCATGATCGTTTGTACTACGTCCAAGCTCAGATTAATAATGTTCACTGCACCCCGTCTTAGACTGTGAAAGTCAATGTTCCCTAGTTGATGAGCGTTTTATACCCACCAATGTAAAGCGTATAAAACACTCAAGTATTTATTATCAACGGTTTTAACGGTGAACAATTAACATGTGAGGAAATCGTTACATTGGATATTTTTATATGCTCTCGTTATTTTCGCCAGGAATTTAAGGCTATTAAATCGAAAAATTACCGAGATACAATTTACTCGTCCGGAATGGATGTCAAAGTTAATTCCACATGAGCGACGCGATATTCAGAAGCGTATTTCAAAATACCAAAAATTTTTTACCCCTGTCGAATTAAAATTAATCCAGATATAACACAGAATAAAAACAAGAAATTTTAGATTTATTGTACGAATACAGTGATTCTTTCGCATGGACAGAAAAATTCACGGGCATTACACATTTGCTTGAACACAAAATAGTCACAATTTTTTCTCTGGAAATGTCAGAAGCATATTATGTGATTAAATCCTTCCATTCGTATGGAAAATTCTTCCATCTTTATTCAGATAATAAGGCTGCTTGTCATTTTAAGACTACCAAGAATCTTAATGGTAAGTTCGCACGTTTGTCAATATTTTTCGAAAATTATGATTTCGATATTACCATCGGGCCAAAATTCGTTAGCCGATGCACTCAGCAGAAATCCACCTCACCTCCCCCAGATCAAACTCAAGCTCCAGTGGCAGATTCTTTAGAGTCTTCTTCAAAAAGATGAACAGCTTGAAATCGCGAAATTACAACGTAAAGATCCCTAATGTTTCAAAATTATGCATGGACCCATCATCATCCTTAGCTAACGAGCCCAAATTTAGGCGTGGTCCATCTCAGTATGTGATTCGCAATAGTAAATTATATCGCATTTTCAGATTACAGAACATGTCCAAATACCTGCTTTATATTCCGTTCTGCCTACAACAAGTAGTTACCGAATCAGCCTTCGGTGCCTCCCATGCGTCTTCCACCAAATCACTTATTTTGTTGTTACCTGCAAAGAGTGTTACCCTTGCCAAGTAATGAAGCCCCAGGCAGGAAAGAAATTTGGAATCTCCAAACGCATCCAATTCAAGGTCCACCCTTTAGTTACATATTCGCAGACGTGCTAGGCCCGATTCAACCTCTAGCCGCTCACAAAAATTTCATCCTAAACATTATAGATTTGACCACAAGATTCACCGTTACGTCCCCTTAAAAACTAACGATGTCCAGTCCATTGCAGGCGCACTAGTCCAACACGTATTTGTTAGGTTTGGACTCCCACTTTTAATTTATTTTGACCGCGGATCCACCAATACTTCAAGTGTATACAGAATGAGATAAAATATTAGCTGCTGCACCCGTATCTATTTCCAAGTCATTTAGTTGATTTTCTAGTAAGCACTTAATTATGCAAGGAGCAACTCGAAAACTATTTTGTTGACTATAACTTCTCATTGCATTAATCGAATTCAAGTAATAATTTTTACTGCTGCACCAGTTAATAATGTTCCTAAACCTTGTCTTAATCATTTTTATTTTTTTGTATATGTCTCAAATTGAAGTTGTTTCATGTAGCTTTATAAAACTTGAAAATCTTCATTGGAAAATTGTTCACTATTTTCAAATTATTTGATACCTCACGTGTGTTCTTCCTGCTTAACCCGTCGCCATTAATGAAAGCAAAGAATATTTGTTATTGTTGTGTAAATTATATCCGATATCCAATTACCGCAATCTTTATTATCAGGCTATACAAGTCGTCATAAAGCTTATCTGATAAATCATTGAAGTATATACCTGACCAAGTTCCAATAATGATTGCCATAAGAACATCAAATATATTGTTACAACAACAACAATCATAGCATTGTCAAACATAAAATACATATTACTCAATAAATCTTCCCAACTACTAGAGATTTTCTTCATTTTCTCTTCTTATGAAAAACAAAAATTATTCCACACTACATATTCAATATTGATCTATTTCTATCTTATTCATTTTTTGACATTCTGACAAAATACAAATTGTTCTCCATTTTGCAATAAAACCAAACTTCAATTAGTTCTTTAATATAACGTATCACATACTGAAAATACTTATATTACTGTACTATATATTATCCATTAAATTAATATATTCTGTCTTCATGACAATTCTCTAAGCGTCAGTAAACGCTTTTCTTGTGAAAAGACGGCGCATAATGTCCCGTAACTATCCTCATTCCGGGACTTTCAGAGATATTCCTCATTCTCACCAGGCAAATACATAAGGAAGGTCACTAGGGACTCTGGTCTTTCCTTTCTGCAAGGATATCATCTTCAAAATTCGATTCCGGTTTAGGCCTCACATCGGAATCAAAATTTTTTATCTCTAGGATTCTCTAAATACTAATTCAAAACTCAAACGAAAAGTAAAACAAAAATATATCTTTTGTTGAAAATATAATGGACATCTGGTAGGGGTTTTTACGGGTTACCAGATGGTGAAAGTATAAACAGAATGTTAAAAGAATGATTTTGATAGGTGTTAAACCCTCGCCGCCGGAACCTCTACGCAGCGATCACAATTAGGGGTCTTGTAATAGACCGGCGACGAACCTCTTCCCCTTGACTCACGCTGGTATCGTTGGTCTACTTGAAAGAATGCTTTCGAGCATATGAAACAAAGTGATGTATTCTTAAAGGGAAGAACTCATTTACGATCATTCACATAAAGTTTGAGAAAAAATTTCAGAAAGTCTTTCAATGTATAAATATGTCTTCTTTACAAATATAATTGTAAATAATTTACTGAGGGAAGTAACATTTTCTAATCATGAAAACTTCTTGAAAGGAACAATTGGAATAACTTTATAAGAGAACACAGAGTGTGGTTAATGAGAACATTTGTTGTGAAAAACTCTAGAAGTATTTACAATAGTATTACTGTAATATAGGGTCGACATGAATATATTTGAAATGAAGAAATTTATAGTTCAATTTATTCATGGTAATATATTGAGACTTTCATGCTTGTCTCATATCCTACTAATTTGAAGATATAGTAGGATTCTTGCCATTCTTTATGAGAAAACAGATTCTAGCAATATTTACTTGTACACAATTTACAGTGCTTTTCAAAACTATTTTCTTCTTTCCGTATTAATGTTGGACACCCTTTTGTAGTGGATTTTCAAAATCTCTTTGTATCCCTTTGCTCCTCAGTCTCCCAATTTAAAAACCCTGTTGCATAATAAGAGAACATCACCCAGCTTAGGTTTAGCAAAACCCTATTAATTATCATGAACAATACATTTATAAATAAAGCAGTGGATATTCTCAAGAATCCATTATTGAGCCTTCTCTTATTTAGAGGAAAGCTCCATAATAATAAACATTATGATAAAACTATATCCTCGAATGGTTGCTGCGCTCAAGGATTGTTATCTGGAATCCTCTCTTATTTCCAGGAAACCTGTTAGATATACAAAGCATTAGCATTTACGAAAACATATAGATTAACCTACAAATGAACGGTATGCTCGTGGAACCATATCTGATTGATATCTACGGAACGTCGTTCAGAGTTCTTTTTCTGGAAGAAAATTAACGTCATTGCTGATCAAATGTTAAGATGTCACAACTACACTGCTCGTCACACATTACAGAACAAGAAGAAAATATTACACAAAGTACAAAATGTGTGGAAATACTTAGCCTAGATCAGAACATATTAAGAATATATAATGACAAGTACATTTAAAAACTACGTTGTTACCTCAACTCTACTCTTTACCGTAGTAGACCCTGCACACGAAGCAATTGGATGGTTCCCCAAACGTGCATGTTAAGTGCATAATAGAAAGCTGGTGAGCAGAAACGTTCCAAAATGGCAAAAAGACAACTTTTGGCCAATGAGTTGCGGCTGTGCACTATTGGAGGACAAGAAAAGGCCAAAGAAAGACCGGCGTGGTTAGGTGGCTCAATGTCTGTCCTTTGCGTATCAGCAAGCTGTGTCAAGACCACACAAAATAACTCCTGGGGATACAGTGGAACCCGACAACGTGTAATATTCCTCATTAAGCATAGTTTTATATATATATAGTCAAGGAAATAGATCTGTTACATTAACCTAATTGCGTGGAGACATTTTTGCTAACTGCGGATGACCTGTACCAACACGTTCTGCTCATATACGACTACACGAAAGTGGGGTGTATACTAGAAGACCAGTGTTGTGGTATAAATTACCCAATAGTTTGACGTCTAAAATATAACAGAATGATACCCTTAAAGCGGGCAAGATCTAATGTAACTTAGACCCACGAACAGTGGCAGTCAATAATTTTCACTCAAAAGTGTCTTTTTCCTCTGAACAGTAATTTCCGACGATTATCGGTCTAACGAGAAGCCTTGACACGTTATCTCCTTCCGAAATTGTTGAAAGAGATACATGTGGAGGTGCAGATGTGCTTATTTCGGATGATCTCTTCAAAAACCGAACATAACAGTCTGTACTCCCGCGTGGAACCAGAATATCGCTGCGATATAAGGATTACATGACATGCCGGGCTAGACCTTATGTACACGATAGATCTATAACTATACACCGAGCGAGCATTGGTATGCACGCAAGAGTCATTGGCCTTAATCCTATTTTGCTTATGTAGAATGTTCTATTCTATTGATGGCTGTTCTTGTCTCACCCCATGAAGGCTGCAAGATCTTCAAAGAGCTGTCCGCCTACAATGAGCCTAGATACCGAAACAAATATTTGACGCTCTTATTAACAGCACACAGTGTCGTTGTGGGACATATTGTTGACCATAGTAATCATACTCATTAGTACCTGGTGACATATTTTTTAATGGATTCTTAGGATCAGACTAATGGACACTTTTTTAATGGACACTTTGTAAGCCAAGTCAATGAAACATAATTATCTGCAAAAGTGTCCCAAGGGTCCCTTGAATTGTTGATTTTCATCTTGCTGCCTACTATCCATTTGTTTTTTTAATTTGGGACGAGCAGTGTATATTCTGGAAGCATATGTTTATTATAATCATACAAATAGCTGCCAATATACTATAATGATCATACTTATATCTAAGCCAGGCCAACAAAAAATAAAATAGAACATTTGTTTAGTTGCCAAGAATGTTTGAACGAACTTCAAGTAATTTTGAAATCACTTAATCAAAAACTGGCATCAGTTTGGACAAATTGAGTCTAGTTACTTTTTGAGGTGAACACCCATCGAGATATGATCATACCTCAATAAGACCTGTAGCTTCTGAAAAATACTGAAAAACAGTATTTCCTTTAGTTTTCAACTTTCCTTATATGTATGCAAAATTTACCCATTGTATATAAAATCAAATGGATTAATCCTAATCTCACGTTTGTATCTGCATAATATGGTTTCGTTCCTTAACAATGTGTGGAACAATCAGTCTCCTAAACAAAATGAATGCATCATTGACTTTGAGAAACAAGCATAAGTTACTTATTTTGGCGCAAAACTTGAAGACAAGGTAACTCAGTGAGATATGGAACAAGGTAGAGTATAAAACTCTAATGCGCCGATGGTCTGAACAGAGCTGCAAAACCTGTAGGGCAGAGCAAGGTCATTAGGTCAAGAGCATAAATTTACATGTTGTTAAGCCTACTGAACATCGTTAACGAGTCTCTGGTTTTAAGAGAAAGTCATTCTCTCACCACGCGATATCTAATTTAGGCTCATGAAGCTATTCGTTCAGGTTTGGGACAAGGATGGTGATTGTCCGAAATGCATTTGCAAATCTTTCCCTTGACTCAATATTAAAAGATTATAAGCAGGTACCTTGAACGGTTCTAAAAATTTTCAGTCATCGTATTTTTTACAATATTTGTGAATTTTGTTGAAATCTCTGCTTCGTACATTAGTCAATTTTCTCTATCGCGGGTTCGATTCCATTTTGATCATGCCCATTGCGAATTCGTTATTTTTTGACAGTTATGCTTCAGTTGTCAAGAGATTATTAGGTAACAACAAAGGAGATAATAATGAAGAGTCGATGTGAAAACCTTATCGCTAACTTCACAATTCTGTGCACTTATATGAGCACAATGGTACATTTTCTCATAGTCTTGCTGATTTCATTTATGAACGACGTGAACGTTTTACTAAGACACTAAGGTGATTCAGGACGGGCAAGAAGGTAAGATACAAGATGGAAGACTGCTGATAATTCTTCCCAATAGTATTTGGTTAAATTGTATATCAACATGCACGGCAGTGCATGAGCCAAGTTCTTCACGTCAGAAAACGTCAGCACTGCCAGAAGCATGTTATACAGGAACAAGAGTTTATGGCAAAATCGACGATTTGGGGGCCCCGTAAGAAAAAAGATGTTAAAGATAGGAATATGAGCTTTTGCCGTTAAGGAGATATGGTAAATATGTGCAGATGTACAAAATTTCATATTCGTATCTCAAACTATGTTCTAGTTGTGGACCCCTGAAATTGCACATTTTAGGCTAACTGACTCACTCACTCACTGACTGACTGACTCACTCACTCATCATATTGTTTAGGGTGTTTGGAGTAAGCTAGAAACATGAAATTTGGTACGAAGGTAGAGGATGATAAGTAGATAAAGGAAAAATACCGACATTTTGAAAAGGTCGCCATCTTGGATTCAAAATGGCCGCCAAACCTAAAATTTCAAAGAATACACAGCCTAAACGGCTAAAGATAGAACAGTGAAATTTGGTATGAAACTACATCATTGGTAGCAAATTAAGAAAACTTTTTAAAAATTTGAAAAAGTCGCCAACTTGAATTCAAAATGGCCGCCAACCCTAAACTTTTAAAGAATACACAGCCTAAACGGCTGCAGCTAGAATAATGAATTTTAGTTTGACAGTACAACATTATTTGTAGATTATGAAAATATTACAAAATATCTCTAAAGACGCCATCTTGGATCCAAAATGGCGGGCGTCATAAATCCATTTTCCAACTGCTTGAGCCAGAGATAGGAAATTTGGCATAATGATGTATTATCAAGAGTAGTTTAGGAAAACATAACAACGTTTTAAAAAATTCACCATCTTTGATTCAAAATGGCAGCTGAAATACCATTTTTCACATCGTTCGAGATAGAGAAATGAAATTTGGTATGACAGTGTATCATCACGAGTATGTCACGAAAATATAAGAAAACGTTAAAAATGTGTCCATCTTTTATCCAAAATGCCCTCCTATGCCCTACTTTATAATGACTGAAGCTAGAGAAACGAAATTTGGTATGAAGGTGTACCATTACGAGTAGGTTAGAATAAATTCGGCTCGTCTCCCCTACTAGGTTACAGTTCCCAGCTGGAGCCTGATTGCAATAAATGGGTGCGCCCCAGCGAGGCCATCTTGGAATTCTGGGGGCAGCGCCCCAATGAGGCGAAGCGAGTATATACATTACACAAGTGTAAAAAGCTGCGAAATACGAGCAAAAGCACCAGGGGTTCAAAATGTCCAGTCAACTCCTTCAACCTTAAAAAGTGGTGAAATGGAATATGGATGAGCCTAGTTCCTCGTGCCAACTTCCAATACTCCTGCGTGTCCCACCAAGTTTTACTCGTCATAAACGTTAGCATTGCCAGGAGCATGTTATAGAGGCAGAATGTGGACGTTTCCCCATTCGGACGCAGCGCTCTGGAGTATGAGGGAATATCTGCATCATGTGGCGCAGTGCACTGCAGATTCTGGTTGTGATAAAAAGACGCAGTTCCTCCAAACTCCTCAAGTTCGATGCGCGGCCTGCCGTGGGATTCTTGGCGCAGCGACGCGAGCGAATCGAGGGGAGTATCAACACGTACGGCAGTGCATGCAGCCGAGTTCCACGTGTCACAAAACGTCAGCATGTTATACAGGAAGAAGAGTTTATTGCGAAATCAGCGATTTTGAGGTTCTGTAAGAAAAAAGATGTTAAAAATTGAAATATGAAATTTCGAAGTATGACGGTATATCATCACTAGTAGATTACAAAATATCTGCAAAGACATCATTTTGAATCCAAAATGGCTGACTTCATAATCCATTTTCCAGAACGTTTGAACTAGGGATACGAAATTTGGCATAAAGGTGTATTAACAAGAGTAGTTTAGGAATAATTTACATTTTTGAAAAAGTTGTTAACTTGGATCAAAATGGCCACACAAAAACTTTTTCCACACCATTCGAGCTATGGAAACGAAATCTGGTATGAAGGTGTACCATCACAAGTAGGTAACGGCAATGTAAGAAAACTTTTTTAAAAATCGCTTTCTTTAATTCAACATAGCCACCCAAATACCATTTTCCAAACCACTGAAGCTAGAGAAACGAAATTTGGTATGAAGGTGTACCATCACGAAAATGTTTCAATAAATGGATCAAACCACCGCTATGAGGGTGCAGCCCCCGAGGCGATATGGGAAAAGGTCTGCAAAGCATGGGGCGCTGTCCCCAGAAAGTCTGATCACAATAAAGGGGGCGTAACCCTAAAAATTTGAAGTTGGGGCGCACACGGAATTCTGAGGCAGCACACCCAGCGAGGCGAACCTAGTATATATATACATGTATAAAAAGCTGTGAAATCCGAGCAAAACATCAGGTGATGTTCGAGCCTTAGGTTTGGTGGTGGTGGATTTTAGGGCCGCCAGCAGGAAGCAAATTTGCTGTATCATCACAAGTAGGTTACAATAAATATGGCAAAGCTTCCCTATGTTTCAATAAATATTTCATTCCCACGGGTGGTGGGTATGGGAAAAAATCTGCAACATGGAAGCACAGTGTGCTGGAGAGTGGTTACGATAAAGGGGCGTAAG
>JAGDQP010035636.1:3463-19480 GCA_022664845.1 Lepisma saccharinum
AATTCTACTTGTAGCTTCCCAATTTTCTGGTTAACACTCCTAAAAAAGAAAATCATAGCAGAATCAGTATGTATATATATATTGACCCTGTATATAATCACGTTTAAAATATTATACTAATTCAGCATGAAACTGAATTACGGTTCCCTCCCGCCCTACCAGCCGCTTTATACTTTCCTGATTTAATTGTGTTTTGATATACTGTTTCCTTTCCAGAGTTAGTTTAAGCTCCGATAATTACATAGGATAGCTTTATAACATTTATAGTATGACCTACCTTAGTCCATATCTCTACTGCATACGTAACAGGATACAGGTATCTATGTTAGTCTAAAATATTGGTTTAAACTGCTTTTTCAGTCGGGAATAAATAACTCGCATTTAGATAAGTTTTTTTAACTTTTATTTTTAACTGCTATTCTTAAAAGATATTTACATATATCAACTATTATTATTACTGTTACGGAATAACAGCAGTTTAGCACATTTGTAGCGCGAAATTTCTGTCAGTTGGGATGCAGGGAAAAATTGAATTTATTACTTATTTGTAACTTTAGAGTTCATTGTGCATAACTTTCTTGTAAATAACATTCATTTGAAGGTTTCGAATGTGTTTTTTTCTTCATTTTTCTGGTCGATTTTAAATACTTACGTCTCAACACTTAACAATGTGCAGACGTTTTTCCATAGGTTTAAAGAAGGAAATAAATATACCAACTTTCTTTAATTCTACAGGAAACATTTCAATACCTGTAAACTGTCTTAGCAGTACGGAAGGATCAGAAGACCGTCCTGAATATTCAGTAAAAATATTGTTTCCTTTCAATAACTAATAAAAATATTATACAGTTTTTGTTAATTTCCCACAAAACAGGTTTTTGGATTTGTTCCCTTCTTCAAACTGCCGATTCAAATATTGTCTTTAATTCTTCGTCTGCCAGGTAGTCAAAGTCCTTTTCGAAAATTTAATCGAATGATAGAGTTACCATGTGTTATTGATCCTGTATTCCGGATGGATTTCTGCTAAGAGTATCTGCTATTGTGTTAACTTTCCCAGGAATGTACTTAATGGTAAAATCATATGGTTGTAGCATCAAAGCCCATCGATGTACCCGGTTATTTCATATGCTATTGTTAAATATGTGCTTAAGACATTGGTGGTCTCAGTAAATAGTGAAATGTCTTCCGATTAGGTACTCATGACATTTTTGTATATTATAAACATACTTCCTTTCGTTAAGTTGTAAAGTCCTGCTCACGTATTTCATTATCTCTCCTTCCTCGAAAGGCCCTTGTCCAAGATAGACTACAATACCAACAGTAGAGGAATTGGTGACAATATAAAAGGTTTCTCTATTATAGGTTGATATAGAGTTTGTGTATTAGTAATTGGAATCTTCAGCTGATTAAATGCTTTTTCTCTGTTGTCATCCCATGCTTTCTCATTCCCCTTTCTGAGTAATTTTGCGAATGGAACTTCTTTCTCCAATTACAAAAACCCATCCATTTTCCTACATCTTTCTTCGTTCTTGGTCTTGAATAATTTATTATTATTACCTCTTCTTGATCTTTCATCAATGTTATTCCTTTGCCAGACGCTATATGTCCTAAGAAATTAATTTCTTGCGTTGCTAAATGGTATTTATTTAATTTGTGTTTTAATCCATTTTAATAAGATTTTGAGTATAATTTATAATTTTCTAGATGTTCTTCGAAAGTTTTGGTGAAGCAGCACATGTCATCTACGTAGATGCGTAGCCAGTTTGTAGTTTCAAGTGCAAATATTTGGTTCATCATGACGGTGAAAACAGCCACGGCACTGTAAAGGTCGTAAGGTAGTCGTATAAACTGAAATGAATGGTTACCGAAACGGAAAGCAGTATATGGTTTGCTTTTATTAGACAGTCTAATTTAGAAATATGCCAAAGAGAGTTCGAATTTGATAAAGTACGATGCCCCGGAATAGCTGTGGAGCACATCGTCTAAACTTTCTATTTGATTTTGTTGAGCTATCATATATTGGTTTAATTTCCTTAAATCGAGGACTGATCTTACTGCTCCCTTTCCTTTCTTAACCACGTGCAATGGATTGTTGTGTGGGCTTTTCGCTTTCTAAATAATATTCGAACCTTTCCATTTTCTTAATTCTGCATTTGTTGCTTCCCTCAATGATTGGGTTATAGGATATTGCTTAGCTTTGATGATGACACGTTTAATTTCAAGTGGTAGACATATGTTTTATAGCATTCAGGTTTATTGCTAAATACGTTTTTATATTTTATCAGAAGTTCCATAAGTTTTATTTTCTATTTTTCCGTTAAGTTTTCTAAACAATTAATTTCTGAATTAATTTGTTCGGCTGTTATGGGCATGTCTTCGTAGTTGTCTTGCTGGTTGGATGAACCCAGGGTAACATTGTCGGGAAGCAGTAGGCATCATCTTTTTCCCGGATATCTAACTGAAAGTTTATTCTCTTGGTGGTAAGGAACCCTTATTCCACTGTTCATTATCACTCTATACGGCTCCTTTCTGTTTATTCCCTTGATCATGTACTATTGTTGTAGTTTTATTTCATATCTTGTATCAAGGCATAGATTAATTTGATTGTTGCTTCGGTCTCTCCAGGAGAGTTTTCGATTGTCGTCCAATTTAGGTCGAGAAGTGTTTCTGTTCGCCCAATCCTTAGTTCTCCTTTGATATATACTGTCCCCCTTCCTGTCTTCTCGTCATGAGTTTTGGTTTTATTCTGATTCTGGTTTTTATAATTTTCTCGTTGAATATTATCCCAATTATATGCTGTTTTATTTTCTTCTGGTCTAAACACAATGCTCCTTGAGCCTCGAAGACTATCTTGTTTTTTCAGAAACTCAAGTAGTTCCTCTGTGTGGTCAATATTAGTACAGGTTAATAATTTTTGTAAGTCGTACAGAAGAATATTCACTGCTTCTTGTAAAAGTTCTTCGTCCTTCATGTCGCGGTCGCTTCTATTCAATTCAGTCATAAAATTCGCGGTTTCTTCTTCCATACTTGTAACGTTGTACCAGATAGGTTTGTCCTGGCATACCCTCTTCTTTCTTCTCTCAATACTTTCCCTATCCGCATATTTCTTTATAAATTTAAAGCAGAAGTCTTGATAGCAACTTATCTGTTCTTTTACCAGGCGAAACCAACCTTCGGTGCTTTCAGTCCTAGCTCAACTGAGTAAGTACTTGTAGTCTTCTTCTGATACTCTCATAGTTTTGAAGAAATGTGTCAGCTCTTCCAGATATTTTGTTGCACTTGCATCTTGGACATTCCACTTGTGTAAAATCTTCGACCCTTACTTCACGAGTTGATCTCCCCTTTCCTAAATCTTTTATCAATTTTTGTACGTAACTTAATGGTCGATTTCCTCTGGGTACTTCAGTGATACTATCTTCTTCCTCTTAATGATGGTATGTCTGCGGAAAGATTTTTCTCTGGTCTCTACGGATAGTTGTTGCCTTAGTAGGTTGGGTTCTCTGTGTTGTCCCAGAGGGTACCCTCTTTTTAAACTGTTCTTCTATTTTCACCTTTACTTTTACTACTATTCGTTGTTTTTTCCGGTTTCTTATCATTTTCAATTGAGGTTTTTAAGTCTATTATTTCAGTCTCAATGGTGGTCAATCTTTCTTCCAATTTTTGTATATTATTTTTTACAACATTAAGTCTTCCGTCATGAATATTGAGCTTTTCTTCTATAACATCTATTGTTTTTTTGGATTTTATTAAAGTTCACTTGACAGTCTTGCCGATAGCCATCGACCTGTCCCTTGAACTCGGCAATTTTTTTATCCAAATTTGTTTCCATCTGATCTATCTTCATTTCCTGTGTTCTGAAGGTTTCACCCATTCTTTTATATTTTCTTTTATCATTTGTATCAATACGGAAAGCAGATCGGTTTCTTCTTTCTCTTTTACGGATTCAATACCTATTGCCCCTTGTTTTCCTGTTTCAGTTAATTTTGCTTTTTCCCGTCTCCTTATTCTGCTACTTCTTCTTGTAGGCTTATCCTCCACTTGTTCCTCTGGGTTAGGTGGTCTCTCTGGACTTACATCTGTTACTTCACTACTGTCCATCGTGAAATAATTATTTTAACGTATAAAATCCGCTCGTTCTTTCGAGACCCTTAGCTGGGCACCAATTATGTAACGTACCCCAGGAGTTTGTATATTCAATATACTCAATATTAACTATTTTCTGCCACGGCTTTCTGGGTGTAGGATCACCGAACGCTATCTCAAATGCTGAAAGGCAAAATCTTTATTATACATCATGTCATCATGTGCACTGGGTAACACCGGGTTCAACGGTGGTGCAGGTATGCTGGATTCGTTGCTGGGATTTTTAAAACGACTGGTTTTGTGTGCCCACCAAAATTGCTAACAAATTGAGCACATGTTGTAGGATGCCAAATTGTAATATCTAGAATTTCTATTTCCTAGGTGTAAAATGTTTTCATATTTGAATTTCTTGGAACAAGCTAGTCTAAAATGATGTCACATGACCCTCTTTCTATTTAAAATTCTCGAGCCGATTCTAAGATGGCGGCTTTCAAGATACCGACTGTGATTTTCATACCACCACCAGATGAAGTCCTGCACCTATTGCCGTTACCCAAAGGTTATCTCATATTCCCGCTGCGGTTTTATCACAAGTATCGTCATACATATTCCTTGCAATGTACAATAGTCACAAATCGATATTTCAAAAAATTCCTATTAAAATTTGTTAAACAGGTTTGGTCTATGGATGTCATGTTTGTGCATTACAGGTTAACACCTAGTGAGAAAAAAATATTTCATGTAAATATCGGCTCAACAGTTGGGAATGTTCCCTTGAAAGTTCAAAAATGCAGTAGTCAATACACTCTTTTGTACATTAAAGAGAATCAATGGCACAGAAGTCCTGTTCCGTTTGGTGAACCTTTCATCACGACAGTAGGACATGACATGATACAGTGTGATTTTTTTTTAAATTATGATCAGCATTATCACCCAACTGGGCTCTATTCTCTAGTTTCGCATTTTAACTTATGTCTATAGATCAGACAGGCAGGTAATGCATATGTCTTTCACACGTTTGAAGAATGACTTTCCTCAGCAAGCCCTCTTCAAAGAGCAGAGAGAAAAAGCCTTAGTTCATAGTCTTAGTGTAGGAACCATACCAGCATTCACCTGGTGAAACAACAAAAGTATCGAAGACCATCAATGTAGTCTGCAAAAAAACTCAAATCCGCGTGTCACGTTAGTACTGAACCGAAATGCATGGTTTAACATTTATTCGAAATAGTCTTGGCTTTTGGAACACTCTGTATATATGAATCTTACGATTCGTGAAATGATGGAAAGACATGAAAAATCTCTTTCCTGCGGATTTTCTTCTCTCCAGTCTTCTCGAACTTCTTCCTTTCTCTAGCGGAGAAAGTGACAGAGATACAGAGAGAGAGAAGGCGAGAGAAGCGGAGAGAGAAAGGATTGATCTGACAAGACTCTGTGTAGTCGGCTGCTAGGTGTGAAGATAGAGACACTGGATCGATTAATCCCACGCGAAACGTGGCTGGATGTTGCTTCAGCACTCACCCGCCACCCCCACTGGAGGAACACTGTCATGCAATACAGAGAGAGATCGACCGAACACGAAAAGAAATAATTTCTGCTTTCCTAGTAATCTTGTGGCAATTTCTCAAGAAAACATAAGCTCTTCTTTTAAAATCCTTTTACAATCGTATTTTTCTTTCTTTCTTTAATGCCAAACAGAAACTTCCTACTGATAAATAATCCACTATTCTCCCCCCCCCCCCCCCCCCCCCACCAAAATCATTCTTTAGATTATTTTGCTTTTGGCAGAAGTGTCAAATTAAATTATATCATGTGGCAACTTAGCAACGATTTTATTTTGATACTTAGTAACCATGTGCCCGTTCGCACACACATATGTGTATCTATCCACAGGGTGTTAACGAAAAGCATTAGATAAACTTCGAATATAACATAGCGAAAGTTCTATTAAGTAGATGGAATCTTGGTTCGACCTTCATTTATCGTCTTCTTCAAGCAATTGAGTGAATATCCTAACCTTTTCTTCAAGAAGCAAGCGCGAGAAGTTTCAGAATACTTCATACAACCGTATCCTCAAGAAAATGGAAGAATAACCGAGCATTTTCTCGACATAACGGAGGAATATCACAATGTCTACTCAACCAAACGAGAGACCTACAAGTACCTGATTCTCCTCGACAATCGGGATATCCTAAATTTACCCGAAAAGTAATCATAATTCATGTTTGCGATGATTTTGATCTGACGGGTGGTTCCCTTCACTTACATACATTATGGTTTGCTCTATCTATTAAAGGAAACTTCCGGGTATGAAGAACTGTCGTTGGTTGGCAACAAAGCAATCATGAGTTTGCATTTAATTGTGTTAATTAAGCCATTTGACAATTTCTCTCTACATTGCCGGAATTCAACGCACAGGAATTCGACAATTGCTTCATTTAAAAGTTAGTATAATATGTTCAAAATGTATTTTCTCGTGCACTTCGTCCATAAATTTGAATTCTGTTCGCCGTAGCTTAGTTAGTTGAAGTAATAAGATGTTGACGTAGGTTCTATTCCCGAGCCCACCATTTTTTCTAACTCTTTTTCTTGTACAATTTCCAACTGTGGAAATTGTACAAGAACTGTACAAAATGTTTTCAAATGGAAATCGAGTGTGAAAAATACTCAAAAACTGATCAATTGATTGATTTTGAGGTATAAAATATGCTTTTAAACGTAAATGAAGTATACGTTTTTGTAAACATTATACAAGTTTTCAAAGTCAATATTTGAGATCAGTCTGTATAATTATTGAAACGTTATTTTCCGTAACTGTTTATTTTGTGCGTCGAAGTATACAATGGAAGTGGTTAGTGCATGGTTAAACTTTGTAGTAACAAGCGTACCAAGTTCCTCCTTTCCGTTCCTCTACATGGTTGGACGGCAGAGTGTGTGTGGTTGGTGCTTGTTTTAGAACAGTGGATATGAAACAGGTGTGGAGGAGGATGCCTGTTTCAATTAACGCTTTGCTGTAAGGCAAACCAATGAAAAAAATATAAAGAAAAAGAGAAACCACTTTGTTGGAAATGAAAAGAGAATCACACGACACGATATCAAATCAAGTTCTTCAAAAAAAAAAAAAACACTTTATTTTATTTTTTCTTATACCGTTGGAACAGTATAAAAATATATAAGAATATGTATTTTATAATAATAAAAATATATGGTGTATATTCTCCGAAATCACATTGATGTTTCATTTTCTTGTCTTTCAATCTTGGTATTGGAGTATTGTATTCTCCTGTTACGCGTATATAGACCTTTTAAAACATGTTTTTTTTTTTTCTTTTTTTGGTGGGGGGGGGGTAGAAAACGCAAGTTGATTCTAACTTATAGTTTTCATTATTCCAGAAACATAGCTTTCGAAAGCTTATGATAAGAACTTAATTTCTTACGAGAATTTTACATTTCTATTTTCAACGTTTTTGAATATGTGGTTCTGCATTTATTAACAGAGCAACAGATAGTAGCAGAAAATTGATGATGTTTATATAAAAAGTGAATTCCTTTGAATATCTACAAAACTACTCATCTATTTTTTTTAATAATTAGGAATTTACGGTTTAAACCGATTTTTTGGAGGGGTACTTTTGCCTGGCACTCCACTGCTCTTCTGTTAAACATGGTTTATTTGCATTTGACTTTTATCTATGGCCTTTCAGGCATTTATAGCTCAGACTGGAATAGGGTAGGGCGAAGGATAAAAGAGGACTCAGCCAGCGTCTACATTGATGGTGCCATCGGGTATATTCTCAGTCAGGATTGTTATATAGCTAGAGTCGCTATATAACTACTCAAAAATATAATTCAAAATTTATTCACAAAATCTGAGGAAGAAAGTGAAATATTTGTGAGAAAAAGCCTAATTCTGAAAAATGTGATTGTGTGTTAATTATTTCATGTGCTTAATCAAATCATTTCTTTCCAGATTTATCGATTCAGACATAGCCATTTCGATTGTAATTTCTTTATTTTCTTTTTTTTTCTTCTTCTCTTGAGGAAGAGTTGGTTCCTCCAGCGTTGTTACTGCAAGCAGTGGGAAAGTTCAGTTCGTTCTTTCTTTCCTATTTTTTTAGAACTCAGTTGATCAATTCGCGCTTTTTTAAAAGCCGTTTATCTCTCAATTTTAAAGTGAGTAACGTGGGTTTCCAAGGCGGGTAAAATGCCTATATGAGCGCTGACCAACTGTTGAAGCATCCTCATTTATGCTCATTTCCACTCATTCGTCCTACCCAGTTCAGTTCACGGCGAAAAAATGTAACCAGTAAAAAATTGCTAAGTCCGCTTCGTCGGAAGAGCGGACATCACCAAGTTATTCTGCGGTAGTTGGTTTTCTTTCGTTCTAATCAGTTTCATCTCATTTTATTTTTCGATTTCAACGTCCGTCACGTTGGGAGCAGTCACGTTGGATATAATATCTTGAGAAGTTGCTTGTTCAGCAAAAAGTAAAGACCGAGGTTGGACGAAAGTTTTTCAATTGTTTTTCTGCAAATATAAGTGTATGGGACGTCCCTAGGCGAGCACTATCCAAGTTGATGGTATGGGCAAGTTCTGCTAAAAGTGCTCAGTTCGCCACCCCAGCAGGGTGCTGTGAGGAAAGGCATGTCAGCAAGGGTGACAGAAAGTAAAGTATGTTACTGCTTTTATTGAAGTTTTCAATTGATTGGCATTCGTTGTGAGTTTCCTGTATTTTCTTGAAAAGTCGTAGCCAGTGAGTAGCTACTTGTATTTGTAAATCTGCATTTGTACCCCTTGCATACAATTTCTTCATGTCTCAAGAAAGGCAATTATGTTTGTTCCTTTTGCCCGCTCTCTTGAGTGGACTATTTGTCAACCTCTGAGAGAGTGTGCGATTGTGACTGTGAAGACCACCCTGTCTTCTTTTCGAGGTTGTAAGTCCTGTCGAATTTTAAATTCTGTTTGTTCTTCTGCCAAGAGTAAATTTTGATTTGTTTTCGAGTTCATCTCGTCCCCAGCCCTTAATATGACTGCTCGTCATCCTCTAAGAGGTGGGAGTTTTTCGGCATCGTAGACTACCCTGTCTTCTCCAAAAGTATTGTTGAGTCCGCTTGTGTTTTAAGTTTTTATTGAAACTGGGAAGAAAAGTTTGATTTGAAAGTTGTCTTCCCAACGCTTCCAAATCGACTGCTCATTGATACAGAAGGCTTTTTGACTTCTTCCAGGGTCGTAAGTTCAGTCTCATGGTTTGAAAGTCCAAGGCTTATATCTCTTAATGAGAACAGTTTTTGTGTTTCTTTTTCTTCGTCAGTCTTCAGAAAATGTTAAAGAGTTAAAGACCAGTGTTCGCATGTAAAGGTTGCAAGGTCGTACTTTATCTAATTCGCATTTTGTTGTGTTTTATTGTTGGTTTTAGTCGCGGATCAGTATAGATCGCGTGTTTTTGTCATTCTCCCGAAAGAAATGTTCTGTATGTTTTGCATTGTTTGTTTGTTGTCCTTTTCTGACGTAAGTTCGGGAAACAAAGTGTCTTTGTATGTGTAATAGTGCGTTGCCGTCAGCTCGACACAGGGATTCTCCCAGACATTTGAATTTTGTGGGAGTTGAAGTTGTTGTGTTTCCAACCACCTGAAGAAAGATCAAAGTAACCAATTAATAGTTTATTTGATATTCATGAGGGGAGGTGCTTCGGTGATCACAATTAAAATTAAGGGAGGAGCGTGGTGGACTTGCTCGGTCGCCACAGCTTTGCTTAGTTAGGATACCCCCCTAGTAACCCTTTGTTCGGTTTTTCAAGTCAGCACCCCACCGACTCTGAAAGGGAATAATTGTAAAGATGCTATCCCGATGCCCCAGACATGATTACAGCAACTATGAAAAGTCAAGCTTGAAAAGTAATCAATTATGTAAATAATTTCTTACTTTTGTTCTTAATTACTCAGCTAAGTAATTAACCCGGATATGTACGCTTCGTCAAGTTTCTCTTTTTGGACAGGGCTTGGTTATCTCAATCGATAAATCGTCAAGTGAGGCAGAAGATCTGTTTTGTAAATAAATATTTCATTATTTGTTATTATACTCCACTTCTCGATCTATCATTTGATTAATCACCTGTTAAGAAGTTTTACCTCAACTTTTAGTTTGAAAGAATTCAATCATGTTTTAGGAGTAACACTTCATCGAAAAGTAATTAAAGATACAAAGACTCAACTATAAAACTTCACATCACTTAAGCAATTTCGTTTCGAATCCGCCCATAGAGGGTGAGTGACATCTACAGGTTCGCTTTTAGGTCTGTTTTTGGTCGAGTGTGTGAGTATGTGTTTGGCCAAGGGGGGGGGGGGGGAGTAATCGTCGCCTTGCTAGGACCCATCTCCTGAGGAAGCTATTTTCTATACTGGTTAGTTAGCACCCGTGGTAACTCTTTCACTTAATATTGCCATTTTGTGTATATATTAAATTGTTCAATTGATTGATTTTTGTTTTACCTTCGCACTAACCCGAAGGAAGATTCTTTGTTAAATGATATAGAAAATAGAATACTCCTTATGCTTATTCATTCTCTCTTTCCGTACGCAAGGCAAAGAGTTCTCTCTCTTAGGCTCTCTCGTCAATATATCCTCTCTCCATCATCATCCCAGCCACCAAGTATTAAGTAGCACTCCACACGCAAACCCACAAACAGGAAGGTCGCCCGTTGGTAAGAAACTCAGGAACTCCCGAATGCAAAACCAGCTGATCTACAGCCGCTACGTAAGTATAGTTTATTTTTGTTAGAAATCGTTGTCAGTACTCGATATATACACAAAACTATAAATAATCGGGGTAACATTATATGTTATCCGTTGATTCACATCTTGACATGTCTAAATTATATTTACGGACTTTTATTACTAGAGAAATGTATTTAAGACGAATTTTCGGGAAATTCCTGAATGAATACTTTCAGATCGCGACCGGGGATCGTGTCATATGCTTAATTTCTTTAAGTCCGTTATTTTGTGTAAAAAAATGTTGTATATGCCATCATCAGCACATGAAATGCTTATGCGTAGAGCAGCTAGCAGTTCTCTAACGCTTTATTTTCAGATGACTAAATGCGGAAGGATGCGCAAGAATCTGCTCTCAAATTGTTATATACAGTATTCTAACGTTTTCCCTATAATTTCATTAATTAAAGCACTGCTCGCAAAAGCAAATTGTTTACTTTGCCTTCAAGTTATAAATTCTCTGAAAGAGAAATACGGTACAAGTAGGTAAACTCTAAAATGATTTCAGAAAGTTACCTGCAATATGGCAGAAACTTGAAGCAGTTGGCTGCTTGGAAATCTCAAGCAACGTTAGCAACAAAAATTAAGAGCTTCTCTGTTTCAATTTTGAATTTAATTATTAAGGTCTTTAAGCAATTTGGCTCACGCCGGATAGTTGATGAATGAATTGGTGAATGAACAAAGTGGGAGGAAACGGGAGAACCCCGAGAAAATCCATGCAAAGAGTATTTGTCCACACGAAGCCCACATAGCATGAACAGGGATCAAACTTACGACACCAAGCACCAGAGATGCGCCCTCTACCATTTGGTCATGGCAGCCCCTTCTGTTTCCATGAAATATGCAACAAATAATTCTCAAAAATATCTCGACTATTGCACAGTCTCATGGTATGATTATTACTCGGAATCATTATTTAGTCAAATTATTCCCGATATTTTCATTATCCAACTTTTTTGGAGGGAAAATACGTAAAACTCACTCCAGGATAATTTTGTGTGAACACACTTAAGAACAGAGAATACTTTTGACTAATAATATCATTTTCAAGAAAATGGATTTGAAAAAATATTCAACAGATTTGTGAGAATTATTTGTCTGCATATTCTTCGAAACTGAAAGGTTTATCATTTTCGTCACTAGCGTTGTTTGAAATTTCCATGCAACCATATAGGGCAACGTTTCCCAGAAACGTAACTCATTTTTTACAGTGTGCATTTAAAAAAATATATATTAACACTGGAAACGTTTGAAGTTTGAACAGAGTAGAAGAACAATATTGATGAAGCTGATCAAGGCCAGAAGGAAAAGGAAGCTAAAACAGAGGAGAACGTTTCAACAATTGCAGTGGTACTGCCAATGATTCCAGAACCAGGTAGAGTGTAACTTCTCTATAACGGACACCCGGGACCGAAGAAAGTGTCCGCTCAAGATGGCTCTCCATCTTAGCGAGGTTTTCAGTAGTCAATCAGTACTCAATATACAGTATACAGTAATACGGTACAATGCATACGACTGTAGGTTCAAGAAAATAATATATATGTAGTGAGTACTGATATATAAAAACACTACATCTTGATATTAATACATATGGGAGTTTGAGTTTATTTCACCACTTGTAGCAATGCAGAACACGCTATACACTAATAGTTAACATGATTAGTGTCTTCGTTTTTCACACCTTTGGTTCATAATCATAGTTCCATGGAGTACAAACAAGTTTTGTGTCAAATTCACACCAATTTCACCTTTCCTTGAGCTGTGAAACTCTTTCAATTTCTGAACAATTTCTAGTGCCTGAGAGTATGATGCTATTTATCGTAGGTCTGTCTCGTTAAGAACTTCAACACCAGCTTTAGCATCACGCTCGTCACAGTTGTCTTTCTCGAGGTTTTCAGTATCATTTTCTTTCTGTTGGATTTTGTGAAGTATGATTTGTATATCTTGGTATACTCTGTTGGAATGTGTAAATCAATGTCAATGTAAGTGTTCACATGGACATGGTAATCTTGTAAAGCACTGGTTGCGATCTAGAACCCTATCGGGCGCAATTTAATGTAAGATTAATTTCTACAGTAATGTACGTAATGTCGCAAATTAACATGATACAGCCAAGAATCGTTTATACATGAGCGTCAAAATAAGTAAACAGTTGTGAATTATTGGGTGAATTATGTAAGATATCGTTAATGAAATGCTTGTTTATCTTGACTCCTTGTGAGAGTATGAATACAATGGTTTTATTGTATGCAAAATACTTCTTACACTCAGTCGACAAACATTTGAAGTTAGCTAAACTGTAAGAACATTTTGATGCTATAGCTAGTTGTAATGTGTAGCTCTTCTTCCTTACTGAAATTTGCTTCCCAAGAGCACAAACATCACAGAACTTAAATGTTTCGTAACCGAAGGAAAAATCGGTGAAACCTATGATTACCATTCGTGGGATAATAAAATACAATATCTACCACCCTTATATTTTCTTCAAATAATGAGAACTGCTTTTATGTGGATCATACGTAAATAGTACGTCAGAGTGTCTAATTAAAGGATTATTGTGGTACAGTAAATACGAAATTATTGCCAGTGTCTGTTTAGTAGCTTCGAATTTTGAGAATAGAAAGATGCTGCTACTATGGCGTAAGCCTATCACTGGTCTACACATTAGAATAAGCATAAGCAATGGAATAGTCAATAAGCATTCTCATTATCGTCAGTTCTGGTTGCATGTATGTATTTGAAGTGCGTGAATATGATATTTTCTAATCCTGAAATATAATCAATCTTACCATTTATCCTCGGCAACCAGAAGGAATTTTCACAAAGAAATAGAATAATCACCTGTTTCCTTCCGATTTGGACATCCATGGAATGGTAACACCCCTCGTCTATAAACAAGTTACTATGTCTACATTTATCCTGTGTCTTAGTTACTATCTTTAGGTGAAGTTCAAAGATTAGGCAAATAGTTAGGTAAAACTGTGTCTTTTTATTTCTTATTCTGAAATTACATCTTTTCATAGAATAAATGTATGAGCAAACTGAACATAAAAATAATTAATATAACTTCCTTTTTAATGTAAGGAAAGACGAGTATACTGACTGAGTTTTCTTTTGAATAACGAAAATACTTTCTCATAAAAACTGAAAAGTTTACTTCCTTTCCTAATTATGCAGAAACAAAGAAAAATATAACAAAATTAAATTACTGATTTTGGAACACCCAAGAAATATTTCTCTGAGGAACCTGATTCAATTTCCTGATTTTTACTATCCTTTGAATTTAATAATATTACTTCTGAATTATAAAACCTAGACAAATTGTAAAAGCCTTCGGAAGTGTCCCTATTGGCTCTAATAGACATATTGCGTATCTCACTGCAACTCTCTAAGCACTTGAATTTACTATCGAAACTTTCCGTGAAATTGAGAACCCAATATTCCAGATTACTAGAAACTCTATCTCCTACGTGCTTTACAGCTATTGAACACACACAGATAGAAATCCAATACACCCAGGAAACTTCTGTGAAACAAGACAGAAAACCATCGAGCTCGCATTGCAATTTCACTCTTTTTAGCAAAATCACCAGCACTATGAAAATCATTATAAAGATACACACTTTCGAACACGTTTTCTTCCTTCTTCGGTTTACACAATGAATCACACCATGAAAATAAATCACCTTTTCCACATTTTTCTACTTTTCCTTTTTTACTCTTAAAACGTTGTCTTATAAGAACCTTGGGGAATACAATACAAATAATTTCCGTATTCAAATTGGAAGAAAATACTAGTGATTGCTAATTCTATTATGATTATTCACATACGCTATGAAAAATGATTCACTTATCATAAAACTTATATCTCAGTGATTCAAAATTATATGCACCATTTAAAAAACTGAACTTTATCGATTCTCGAAAACATACGTAATTATATACACAACCAACCCTGACGGCATACACAACCAGCACTGACGGCATCCGTAGGACCAATAGGTTTTACGTACGAGCACGTGGTTACCCCAACGCTCACATTTCCCCCTTCTGACCTTCTAGAGCCAATCAAATTAAACTGAACCTACAAACAGCTAGTCAATCAAACTATACTATGGCTTGAAAATTTAAACTCAGAGACTAAGCAATATATAAGGTGTTGTCAACCAAAAGTAGCCATTTTGGAGAAAAACAATAACTTTGGAAATATAAAAATGTTACACATTACCAGGTGCGTAAATATGAAACCGGAATTTATGTACAGAAAAGACACAGTGATTGATGACAATCCTAAGAACTATTTTATTCGAAGTATTGGCCATCGCTAGCGAAACATTTCTGCCATCGTCCCGGCAAAGTGTGCATGCCAGACCAAAAAACTGTGCCTCTTGTGCTGCAAACCAGCCATCAAGATATTTTCGTACATTTTCGTAAGATATGAAGCGCTGGTCACCAAGTGGATCCAAGTCATTCCCATGGATGCAAATAAGTGAAAATCGGAAGGCAACAAGTCTGGTGAGTAAGCCGCATGCGGAAGGATTTCCCAGCCAAACGTCGCAATCGTTTCCTTGGCCTGTTTTGCTGTGTGGGAGGGTGCATTATCGTGAAGCACAATCACTTTATTTTGTCTTTGGTCATATTCTGGTCGTTTTTCACGCAAAGCTTGATGCAAATCGATCATTTGTTGTCGGTAACGTTGGGTATTAAAGGTTTCGCCAGGTTTCAGCAGTTCATAATAGATCACTCCCTTCTGATCCCACCAAACACAAAGCATTGTCTTCCGTCAATAGCGATTTGGTCTTGCAGTCGATGTCGCAGGATCTCCTGGAGTTACTCATGATCTTTTACGCTTAAGATTCTCGAAATATATTAACTTTTCGTCACCAATCACAATTCGATGGAAAAATTATTTCCTTTTGTACCTGGCGAGCAGAATTTCGCAAGTGCTTTTTCGGTTTTCCTGCTGTCGTTCAGTCAATGCATGTGGAACCCATTTTCCCACCTTCTGAATCTTGCCCATGGCTTTAAACGTATAAACGTATAAAAACGTTGCCCAAACGTATAAAAACTGCTTCTCGTGTCACATTTAATTGATCGTCATCCTCATCCAACAAAGCATGCAATCTGCTGGCTGCTAACTTTTCGGTGGTCTTATACGTTCTTCGTT